>JAHZNE010004127.1:0-10066 GCA_027744055.1 Callyntrura sp. NNG-2020
AAAATATACATATTTTTTCCTTCAAAAGCGTATTCTCGCTAGTAATGATTTAGCTGCAAATAAGGCGTTATAATTACCATAGCATTTTCTGAATCTGGCTCAGTCAAATATTAAACGAATACAAAATTGTATAAGTCTGTCTCACCGGTCATGGTGGTGGTAGTGCTAGTATTGTACACAAAGTTTCATGATCCAGTGAAACGACGGCGGAAAGATATAGTAAATTTTTAAAAAATCGGAAAAAAATTAGGTGTCTCAAAATTAATCACCGACAACAACTAATGTGACATATAAACTGCATGCAATGTTATCGTAAATGTCTTTTTTGTTTATAAATCGATCTGAAAATATTTATTTCATGAATTTCAAGAAACGTTGTTGCACTGTAAATGAAGTTGTTTCATATGATGATTAAGCTTAGCGTTGAAGGTTGCACTTGGTCCATTTATGCACAATGGACCTATCATACTTTGCTTCATTTTTGTCATTCAAGCACTCGAATGGATTGATATGGTCGATGCGAATCGACATTGGCCTTGGGTGACGTTAAGTTGTAATATAAACCATCCAGAGTGCTTGTATGACAAAAATGAAGCAAAGTATGTAAGGTCCATTGAAAATTAATGGACAAAGGGCAACTTTCAACCCTAAGCTCAAACATCATATGAAACAATTTCATTTATGGTGCAACAACGTTTCTTGAAATTCATGAAATAAATATTTTTAGATCGATTTATAAATAAAAAAGACATTTAGGATGACATTGGGCAGCATTGTAACATTTCATGAAGTTAAAATGCATTAGCATGCATTGGCATATAGTTGTTGCCGGTGATTAATTTTGAGACACCTAATTTTTTCCGATGTTTTAAAACTTACCATAACTTTCCGCCGCCGTTTCACTGGATCATGAAACTTTGTGTACAATACTTGCACTAGTTGGTGGACATTATTGATAAAAAAAATCATTTAAGTTCAATAAGAAATTTTTGAGATACTAAAAACCATCATGACCGGTGACGCATTTATGAGACAAACTTTATTTTGGTTGGCAACATGTGGATCCGACAGCAAAATGTACACATTTTTAGAATCAAATGTCACCGAAAGGCGTTCAATACATTGATTTAATGGAAATCTACAATAATTGTTATAAAACTACTACTACAAAACCGTTTTGTCAAAACGGAAAATTCTAAGCTTCAGATATTAGTCCTCTTGTTTTATAATTCGTACTTATTTATTACCATATTCCTAAATCGATTTTGTGCTGTCTGGTCTGTGCTATTGTTGACGAGAAAGATGTACTAAACAATTTATTATATAAGTTGTTTTTCCTTTTTGTTTTGCTGAAAATTAAACTGAATTTAAATTAAAATACTTCATTGCTTAATCAATCAATGCCGATTTTGTTAAATTTAATTCTGCTTTTATATTTTACATATATCATTTTGATTAGTAATCAGTGCTAACCATATACAGCAAATGTCTCAGCATTTACAGTCTATGGCAAATGTTATGGTACAAGCTAACCTATTGTTTATTTTCTACAGCAAGATAAGTATACAAAAGTTACAAAGAGTGCACGGCCAAAGATAGACGCTGGCGTCTATATAATTAAATGTTCCTGCGGCAAAATCTACATAGGTGAAACCGGAAGAGATTTATCCGAACGTATCAAGGAACACAAAATTAATTGCCAAAACGGGGATTTTCAATCTGCCATTTCTGACCATATTTGGAATAATATAGACAATCCGAATGACTATATCATTGAATTGCACAGTACCAGCGTAATTATCAAAGAAAGCGACAAAATCCTAAGAGAAAAAAGAACTAGTCGCTATCAAATGTGCAGTGAACCAAAACATCTCATTATTAAACAGGAAAGAAGAACGTGGTCGTGACTACTTCAACAACTTTTGGAATTCTCTAGTTTTTATATTACATCATATAAAATTTTAAACTTTTAAATGTTCCACACATTTATCTTGTTGCCTTCAATCTTTTCATTCGTTCTTTACCTTGATGAGGATTCAGGTTTTGAATCGAAATGTCCGTCTACAATAAATCGTTTTAAACACTCGTTTACCCTACATTCACTTTACTCACAAAGGTACGTCTGTTGCATTTTCTTCAATTGAAATTTGCTACAGAAAGGTATATTTATCGTACACTTTTATCAAAAAAATATGAAGAAAGAGGGACTTAATCAAATTGTTCATACACTTAAAATTACTGAACACCTGATGAAACTAAATATTATAGGTGTGAAAATAAATAGTAAACATTTAACACAGTGTTCATATGGAGACAAGCTTATTCCTCTAAACATTCGTACATTATAACTGCTTGTGAATGAATCGAAATGATATATTAGGTATATAGTGTTTTTAATATTAGCAGTCTTGTAATAGGCATAATGCGGCAAGCAGATATTTATATTTGCGGCTGTATAATAAACATGTAGAGTAAAATAAATAGTGTATTAGGTCAAAACACATACTATTATTCAATAATTGGGAACTAATTTATATAAATTTCTGTTTAATTACGTGTCTATAAAATTACATGTTACTAGCTATTAAGAAGTAGCACCCCGTCAGCAGTTCTGATAAGTATCCAGTACATTGTCGTCAGATCTGCGCCTCGTTCCAGCAAATAAAAACTTCCGCATGAAAGCTGAATAGGGTTAGTAACCGCATATTCACATTTCGCAATGCGGTTAGCTAATGTGCCATAAAATCGTCCAGAACTGTGAACTGACTCAAACATTCGTGCTTTCTTTCTATTGTTCAGCAGCTCTTTGCATTTGATAGGTGTTTCAATATAAATAGGGAAAACAGACATAAACATAAAGACACAAAACATGGACACTAACGACATCCAACAGTACACAAGCAGAGGCAAAGATCCTTGACAGCTAATGGTTCCCATATTGCAAACAGTAAAAAGCAAAGAACCAATGCAAAGGCATACTGCTACTATATGTTTCATAGACTGGTCACACATTAAATGGATGACTTGAAGAATCTTATAATACTTTAGAAATGTGGGATCTCCTTGTCTGCCATGCGAAATTCGGGAAAGTTCTTCAACACACTTTATCAGTAACTCAATGTATAGTGTAATTAATGGAAGCAAAATGGAAAAAAATTGACATGCTGTAAATGCTGCGATGCTAGTTAAATACACCCGTATTATGAGAGTTGCCCCATCACAAAAAACATCAGAGGTTTTCAGTATTTTTGGAATAATTTTAGAGAGGGTGTAGTAGAATGGGTCTAATTTAAAATAAATCAACCCTGGCACCAGCCCAAAGGGTATCAGAAAATGATCAAGGACTATTGACTTGACAATCACAGAAANCAGTATTTTTGGAATAATTTTAGAGAGGGTGTAGTAGAATGGGTCTAATTTGAAATAAATCAACCCTGGCACCAGCCCAAAGGGTATCAGAAAATGATCAAGGACTATTGACTTGACAATCACAGAAAGCCTATTCCAAAATGCAGCAGGATGCAGTGGACGGACGCGGGATCGTCGAAGTAGATGAGCTGTATAAACATCGTCTCAAAATTAATTTTTTGTTCTCTTATGAAACCGTATAGATATAACAATTATTTTATTACCAAGTCGTTTTCGTAGGGTAAGTAGAAGATTAAATCCGGCTGCTAAATCTTTCGCGTTCCAAATAATTATTGTAGCAGTTGTACAAATTAAAGAGCAAATGAATATCACACCAATGCAAAGTACAACCGATGATGATTCTACCTCCATATAGTGAAAAATAACATCAAGGCAGGATATTAACAAAATAGCAATAGTTATTACGAAAGTATGAAAGTACCACAGCCAATATTTTGTGTGGGTCAAGTCCCCAGCGGTAAAGAATTCATCATCGGAATGCCACTTCAGTATAATAGGTGGCAGGAATGAAAACAATTGATTGAACAGATTTAAGGCAGGCACACTTTGAATTACTATCCTGCTTTCCGGAAATTGATTGATTTCAATACAAATTGTTGACTTTGAAAGCATTGTGGTATATCTTGTTCTTGCCAATTTCTTGGCTTTTTGAATTTACAGTAGATTCTTGTATATCGGCGGAACAATTACCAAAAGGTGCTGTTCAAGTGCAAATAGTAAAAATGTGTTTCTGTCGAATTAATGCAGGCAATGGTGCTATTTATTTTTTGACTCGAGCAAAGTTCCAAAGTTGAAAATAAATTGAGTTTGCCAAAGGTTCTGGTTTCGCACCGTAGATGTATGTCAAGAAAACAAAATAAATTGAATTTAAATGAATTCCTCAAAGCCTTGTAATATAAATTGAACTTCAGAATCCTACGATTTTAAACAAAAAATATTAATTGGCATCAAATATTTATACATTGTTTATAATTTCTTTCATTGCACGAAATAATACTATCGCATTCTCGCTAGTTATAGTCATCCTCTAATTATGGACTCATCTTTATTATAAAACCCTTAAAACATGGCTACACCAAATAAAACTAGATAGGAAATTGAAAACTTATATAGTCAACAAAATGTACAAATGGCACAAGTTTTAGAATTAAAATTTACAATTCCTGTGGAACTGAATGATTTAGAATAACAGAGAAATATAAAGTATGGTAAAATTAGATTATGCCGCATTGATGGTGAAGGAAGTGGCAAGAACTATTCATTTTTAGTTATATTTATGTACCGCAATTTCTAAGATAGTGCAACTAAATTAGTATAATTGAAACTGGAAATGCCAAGTTTCAGATTTTAGTCTGCTTGTTTTGTAAGGTAATCAATTATCGTTTATATAGCGTTATTATTTCCACAATTCAGAACTTTATTTAGTTTCCTCTTTGTTTACGATTAAAATTAAAATTGATGGTTTTATGTCCATTTGATTGTCTAAATGTAAATTCGTATCCCTGTTTATTCAATAAATGTCAATTTTAATTAAACTAATTTCGGGTTTTCGGTTTTTACGTATACCAATTCAGATTACCACTTATAGCAAATGGTTCAGCACTTATTTCGTATAGGGCATTATGATGTTACCTTGCATAGCCGTTTATACAATTAATATTAGACACATAAATCTATATGAAGAAATCTTTAAAATATGGTTTTATTAGGTTTTCAGTTACATAACCACTACTCATAAGAAGTTATAGGCATATATGTTATTCAACGGAAAGCATTCATCTGTTATTAGTTTCTAGTTTATCTCTTTTGTAATAAAGTGTACTATATCAAAAACGAAGTTCCTTTTGACCCTGGTAATCTAATAACAACTAAATATTTGTTCCTATCGACCTATATAAAAATAAATCTGACAAATTACAGCTCGCCACTAACTTTTGAACATGCAGAAACATGTGGAAAGGCAGAAAAGCTGAACTTTGATGAAAACAAAGATGATAAGCTGCAACATTGCAAAAAAAAATAAAAATTTTGGAAAATTTTAACAGGGAAAAGTTAGAAAAATGAATTTTTAAATAAAAAAAGCAAAACTGCTTGTCGCGTCCAATGGCTTATCGTTATCATGGTACCTTATAATTATAACGATATGATGAGTGATATATGTGAATTGTAAGCGGTTTTGAGACAAATTGCCTCCGATATCCCTCGTAAGTGTCTACATGAACTTCTCGTACATCATAGTTTATTTTATCATTGGCTTGTTACCCACCCTTGTATCTATAAAAGCTTTATTCAAATATATTGGTGCCTTGCAAAAAAGTCCTATATTTATTTACTCTTAAGGATATCACTAACCAAATTGTGCGTCCTCCAAATCATCTAAAGTGACCATCTCTCCAACAATCATCGTCTATAATCAATTTGATTCCGACGAACAACTTAATCAATTACTGCCAACATACCAGAGCGTTTATAACATATCCTAAAATGTGTAAACTCGGCCACTTGAAGCTACTTAAGCATACAAAATGAAATTTTAAAATGCATCCCCACATCAATGACTTCATGATGAAGTTTTCCCGTCCACCCACAGTTATTTCATTTTATTATTACATTAAAGTCAATCAAAAACGTAAAGTTCATAAAAAGATATTCTCTGATCTGTCTGATTGTTGCTCCAGTTTTTTACAGTTCAGAAGTTATCAAAAGTACAAAATATTAACAGCAATTACTGCATATATATGTTGCGTTACAAAACTTCACGCTACTGTAAAAAATGTATTCTTAAGTTTTCGCTTTGCGGTATCAAGCGTGCTTCCATGCATGCGGAAAAAGGGGCGCAGCTAGATTATACATAAATTGAAAATTACTATCATGAAAAATTGATGAAAACCAACGTCATAGATCTGAAAAACAGTAAACATTTTCAATGTTCATAAGAAGAAATAAATTGCTGTCTCTTTATAACAAGCGCACTTCATAACTTCTTGCGAATGGGACGATGTGATATTTATTTCCTTTCTATTGTTTTTATTATTATTCCAATTTGTTAATATAAATTTGAGTTAACAATTTAATTTGAAATATTGAAGTTAAAGATTTAAACTAGTATTTTCAATGTACTTGATTAACAAGTAAACAATTAGTTTATATAGTGATTACCAAGCGGTCTATTTACTGTACAATGTTGCGACATTACAAAAGGTTTCCGTTTTTTATATAACAACTGAATAGAAGTATTGGTACAAAAAAAGAAATAAAAATGGCTTTCAACGTACACTACATAAAACGTTGAAACCAACACACACATACATTTTCCGGCCACCACACAACTATTGGGGAAAATACAACTGCCACCATAAAATCATCTTAGCTTTGCGGTTTTATTTTAATGGGGGTTGCAGTCAGTAAACTCTATTGTAAAGCAATGAGTCAGTTGTGCATCTCCGAATCCTCCTCCGTTTTCTCACTTATTATAAATGTATTTTTACTTACATATCACAACATGCTATGTTACGAACTATTAAGATGCAGTACCCCGTCAGCAGTTCCGATAAGTATCCAGTACATTGTCGTCAGATCTGCGCCTCTTTCCAGCAAATAAAAATTTCCACATGAAAGCCGAACAGATCTAGCAACCGCACATTCACAATTGACAATGCGGTTTGCTAATGAGACTGAAAATTGGCCAGAACGTTCCAAGGATTCCAGCATTCTTGCTTTCTTTCTAATGCCTAACAGTTCCCTGCTTCTGACAGATGTTTCAATATAATTTGGGAAAACAGACATAAACATGAAGACACAAAAGAGCGACGTTGATGACATCCAGTAGTACACTAAAAAAGGCAAAGATCCTTGACAGCTAATGGTTCCTATATTGCACACAGTAAAAAGCAAAGACCCAATGCAAATGCAGAGTCTTACTATATGTTTCATAGACTGGTCACACATTAAATGGATGACTTGAAGAGTCTTGTAATACTTTAGAAACGTAGGGTCTCCTTGTTTACCATGCGAAATTCGGAAAAGTTCTTAAACACACTTTATCAGCAACTCACAAGTAAACTACTTTGGCTGATACCTTTGGAAAGACCTGACTTGGGTTTCACTGTATGCAGGTTTTTGCGCTGAATCCAGTGGTATCATAATCTCTGTTAAATGGGGTCATGGATGGGCACCCCAGGGTCCACAATATGGTAAGCGTAAAACCTTAGAAAACCGTAAAAGTTTAAGGACTTCCATAAAGCTTAGGAAATGTTACCTTCAAGTATAAACCCTTCCAGTGGCGTCATATGGTGCAAAGTAAGATGTTAATATGTATGAATGACCCCCTAAATAGGATGAAAACAGATTTTTTAAATGCGTTTTCCTTCATAAGATTTCACTCTTACCATATTGAAGACACTTTGGTGCCCACCCATGGCCCCATTTAACAGATATTATGATACCACTGGATTTAGCGCAAAAACCTGCATATAGTGAAACCCAACGCATGCCATTCCGGAGGTGACAGCCGAAATAGGTTACTTGTCAGTGTATAATGTGATCAAAGGAAATGAGACAAAAAATTGATCAGCTGTAAATGCTGCGATGCTAGTTATCGCACTATTAGAATAATTCCATCCTGAAAAACACCTGGAATTTCCATTATTGGTGGAATAGTTTTAGAGAACCGATAGCTAAAGGGATCCACTTTTAAATAAACGAACCCTGGCACCAGTACAAATGGTATCAGAAAATGATGAAAGACGATGGACTTGAGAATGACCGACAACCTATTCCAAAATGACGGAGAATGAAATGGGCGACATCTTGATCCCTGAAATAGATGCGCTGTATAAGCATTGTCACAAAATTATTTTTTCTCTCCCATGAAACATAAAGTTGTAACAAACATTGTTATTATCCAGCCTTTTTCGCAGGGTCAGCAGAAGATTAAATCCAGCTGCTAAATCCTTCGCATTCTAAATAATTATAATAGAGGTTGCAAAAATAATGTAGCAAATGAAGGTCACGCCAATGCAAATTACACCCATTGTTGCTTCAATGTCCTTGTAATGAAAAATAACGTCGAGGCAGGATGCAAGCACTTATAAACTTGTTATTACGAAAGTATGGAAGTACCACACCCAATATTTTGTGTGGGTTTGTTCCCCAGCGAAAAAACATTCCATCATCTGAATTTCACTTTAATATAATGGGAGGGAGGAATGAAAATAACTCATTGAACAGGTTCAATGCAGGTACAGTATGAATTAAAATCTCGCATTCCGAATGCATTTTGGCTTTCAAAAAAGTTGAAGACATTTTATGCACCGTTGTAAACTTTGCTATTGTAAATTTCTTGGTGTATTTTAGGTTTACGGTCAGAGAGTTGAAGAGTAAAGGAACAATTACTAAAAAGGTATTTAAGTGAATAGTAAAATACGTTTGTTTCAAATTAAAGAAGGAAATAGCCCTCGTGGTTTTGTTTAATACATATATCAAATGTTACAAATGCACAAAGCTCCAATGTTGCAAGAACATCTTTAGTTTGCTTAATGTTCTGCTTTTGCAACATGAAAATATGTCAGGAAAACAAGATGACATATTTGTAAGTTCACAAATACTATAAAATGCAAATTGAATATCTATTAAACTGCTCCGATATCAAGCAAAAAACATTACTTTACATCAAATATTTATGCATTTTTATAATTTCATTCCGTTGGTGGAAATATACTACCGCATTCTTGTTCGTTATAATCTTTCTTGAATTACAGCCTCTTCAATATTTTAACGCTCTCAAAATGTAGAAGAATAAAATATAAACAGAGTATGAAATATCATATTTTTGTAAGCAACAAGAAGTACAAATGACAGTACATACATATTTAGAATCATAATTTGCAATTCACCTTGTGAACATTGATTTTCTTTTAGCAGGGAAAAGTAAAGCAACTTTGATGTTTCTTCATTGTTTAATTTTAAAATTAAACTTCAATTAAAATTAAAATTGAACGTTGTTTTCTCTGTCTGATTGCCCAAATTTCGCTGTATATTCAATAAATGCCAATTTCTAGTAAATGTTATGTTTTCATATACCAATTATGTTTATCACTTACAACAAATGGTTTAGCACAACACGCTAGTAGGACCGTAATGTAGCTCATGCTCAGATGAATTTATCTATATGTAACCGTCGAGGTGTTGTGCGGATGGCCTTCGTCGGTTACTAGTTTCTAGTATTCTCTCATGTAATAAAATTCACTATATAAAAAAGATACTTTAACCGAGGTCACCCAGGAACAATTACCTATTCCTATGGAAGTATGGAAAACATAAATCCAAGCTAATTGACAGATTAACAATAATCGTCCATAATAATAGAATTCAGACATAAAGTTGTTTTCCCGGAGGTCTACACATTTAAATTATACATTTAGAAAGTAAGTAAGTAAGATTTATTGTCTTGCGGTTCCCTTGGTACATAGTACATAATAAGGCAATTATACCTACAGACATAGTACATTTGCTAAAATCATACAAAGATTATATTTAGGCAGACACTATTGGCAAAAGTTGTTCATTATAGACTAGTTACCACAGCATGACATTATTCATATAGTTTACATACATAATCAATCGAGTCCTCAATTTC
>JAHZNE010004128.1:0-10128 GCA_027744055.1 Callyntrura sp. NNG-2020
AAAATAAATAAAATACGTTTCGCTTGTCTGTAGAAACTGTTTGTTTAAATTGTTTTGTTTACAATGACGAAACGAGCAAGTAGAGACAGCGGAAAAATTAATAATAACCTATCATATACAACGTTCCTTTTAGATCATCATTAGTGCTACCTACTCATATGTTTACAAGGATTGCAAAATGCTCCTATGTTTGCCTTTTTCTGCCTAGAAACATCATTAAAATAAGCCTCCTTGTAAACTCGTTCGTGCAGAGGTTGATAATATCTTTGATGTCGATTGCACAGTTGGACGAGTAATGTAAACAATATGCTACGTTGTAAATGATGCTGGCAAAAATGATGATTCCTTATGCTTCTTACTTGTTTTCACTTTTTCCCACTTTTTCAAATAAGTTGTCGTTGTTCATCGTTTCTTTGTACAAATAGGTACATCTCGAAACAAAGATACATGCACATATGACCTATTTTACCGATTAATATTTTCCCTTACTTTCCCTAAAAAACTTTCACCTCCCGCCAAGGGAAATTTTTGTTTAAGATTATCCGGATGATAGCGATGACGTCTATTTGGTTAGCTACCTCCTATAAGCAAACAAGGAGGACATTTTTTGCGGTTTAAAAAATTCAATCTAGATAATGCATCCTGCCGGAAAGCCGCTCCATAATCGTCCTTTGAAAATGAAACATGGCAAGGCACACATTGACAGAAACCAGACTCTAGCTTCCACATCAACATCGCTGAAGGTTGAAGTGTCATTTGCCTTTTTATTTAGAAAAACAAATAACAGCGCCCGCATTAACTTTGTATACTAACTTATTATCGTCGTCTCACGTCACATGTTATTCTACAACTTTAAACATTTTTCCTTTGTGGGCTACGAAACCAGGGGGATAGGGGACCGGCTCTTCAGTATAACAGCGTTGGAACATAATACGTTGCAAGACCAGTTTTCCCTCCTCGTCCCCTCCGATTCCCAACCTCTGTCACAAGTGGGGTTTAATATACTCAAACTCTAAGAATGGCGCAAAAAGGAAGAAAAAAGACAGAAAAAGGACGTGCCCGTCGCAGCCCTTCAGCTTGATTCACTCATCCAGCAAAACTTTTTCTCGTCAGCGAGACATTCTCGAGGAAGCATAAAGAGAGCACATGTATGATGTTACGTTGACAACAAAAAGTACAAAAAAGCGCCATACTTGCGTTGGGGCAGTGCTCCTCTGAATTTCTGTAAGCAGGGCAACCACCCCGCTAGTAATAAATGATACGAAACAGGCCAACTCGGGAATAGAGTTTTACTTAAGTACTGCGAAAGTGCACACTCCAATTTCTTAATCATCTCAAATCCCTCACAAAAGAGGATGTTCCATAATATCGTTGATGCATAAACTTGCATGATGATATAACATGTTCTCAAGTTGCCACTTTTTCCCAGCTAGAAAATGACAGGAGTCTTTAGCACAAGAGCAGCAGCTGAATACTTAAATGGAGAGGGATCCTGGGAAAGATGGAACACTTACCAGAAAAAAATGAAAGAACCACTTAGGCGTCATCTTGTTTTCTTCGGCTTCTTGGACCAACCATAATGTACAACCGTGAGCATCCGGAGGGCATCTGGTACGATTATTTCTCAGGAAATCTCGAAAGGTCAAATTGGGGGAGAATTATGAAATGAGTCTACGTGGACTGTGTATATTTTTTGGGACATGCCATCTGATGATAAAATGAAATTATTTTGTGCCATAGGGAAAAAAATCTTCTTAGATGTACCTTTTAAATCCCTAAAATATTTGTCGCATTTGCTGGGTAAAATAGAGACTTGTTTCGTAAAGGTCATACCGATTAATGATTAAATTTTGAGAGAGCAAGACGAAAAACTCCCCTACGTGTTTGCATGGACGTGCCTGTGATGAGATTTTTCTACCACGGCTGTTCCTGTACGAGAGCGCGACGACAAATTCTCTAGTTACGCGACAGTAATCCGAGATAAATCCGTGTCGTTCTTTGGAATTTAAAATGACCGTGCTTTCCATCTTATTTTGAAATAATGCTCTAGTAGATTACAAAAATATTCTCAAATGAAAAACGGCGAACGGGAAACAAGCCAAGTAGAAGGGAAACCGTAATCTGAAATTGGAATTTGAAATCAATGTGACTTTTTTTTCACTCATCATTTGACTAGAAGCATTTTTTTTAAATAAGGAGACTTTATTTATTTACTGCTTCTTCAATTCTTTCCCAAACATTTCGTCGGCTTCAACTGTGCAAATGCCCAACATGTGGGCGTTACCTCTGGCCGTAAAGTTACAAAATCTTACAGCAATAATTGTAATGAGTCATTACTAATGACTTTGATTGTTTCATATTGATCACTAATTGTTTATTTATTAGAAAACAGTGAAGACACAACTGCTTCCGAGAAGTCTCCATGCAACTGCGGAGAGAACATTTTCCAAATAATGGTGCCCAATCCACCCTCTCTCCACAAACGCACAAAGATTTTCACTCTGGAGACGAAGACGATTTTCGCAAGTGTCCTTAATTGTATCTGAAATATGCGGGTATGGGTTCCCATTTTGTGCCAATATTCGTATAACTTTAAGATACATGGAGCACTTTACCTTCTACAACTGTAAATTTTTGCATTTAACCATCTCTTTTCATTTCCCTTTTTGTCCTTAATCCACCAAAGAAATGCAGCGTCGAAAGAGAACAACACATCTCTTAATGTCATCGTCATCATATCATCCTACGCCCAACATAATCTTCCTTAAGGAGGTAAGCATAGCAGCAAAAAGAAAGTAAAATCAGAGAGAAAATGGGGAAAGTAGGTGATTCTAGTGTGTTGTAGCTGCAGAGAGTACGTGCCGACGGCGTAAAATACGCTGTATGAAGGGACTTTCCTGTATACAAGACAGTAGATATGTAAGCCACCGTTTTGCAGGGAATAGCATGTACAACACAATAAACGGGGCTGTTGTAGTAATAGTAAGTGTGGTAGTTGAGGCAGGGGTAATAATAATAATGATAATATTATGGGGTAGTCTGAATAAGTAGACGACGGCGGAGAAGAAGAAATGAAAAGACGTCATTAAAGTTTTCTTTTATTGGACGAGCGCAAAGGGAGCACTACACGGAGCCCATGAAAAAATACATAAATAGTCAAAAATATTCTAGGCAAGTTGCAACTTTCCCTCTTCCTCTCCTCTTCCCCCCTCTCTAGCTGTTATGATTATTGCCCCGTTTTTTGTCAGGCAAATAAAAGAATAGAACGAGAATGAAAACGACGACGACAACCAAGACACGATTATCTTCACCATCTCCTTTCAGTTGATCCAGTTGCCTCTTTTTTGCTGCTGCTGTTGTACAGGGCCAAGAGAAAGTTAAAAAGTTTAAAGGAGAAATGAACAAGTGTGGTGGGGGAGGAGAGGAAATGAAGGGGAGATGGTGGCTGGTGACTGGAGCGGAATTGGAAGCAGGAAAATAAACAAAAAGACAGCAAGAGCGAAAGTGAACAACATTTGCATTTTAGCACATGCCGAGAATTTTTGATGATTTGTTCTTTTCTTACAAGC
Organism: Callyntrura sp. NNG-2020; assembly: GCA_027744055.1. Taxonomy (NCBI): domain Eukaryota; kingdom Metazoa; phylum Arthropoda; class Collembola; order Entomobryomorpha; family Paronellidae; genus Callyntrura; species Callyntrura sp. NNG-2020. The sequence goes on from JAHZNE010004128.1 coordinate 3,570, forward strand.
AGGGTGACAAAATCTCCTCCTGTGTATGCATATCATTTGCGTCAAATCAGCGCCCGAACAGGGCAAAATAGGCTAGAGAAAAAAAATAGCGGAAAGGGAAATGAGCAAAAGGAAAAACTTTCACCGCGTTTTCTCCACACTTTACTGCACTTTATTTCCGTGGTTAAGCCACATTTAACGGGGGTTTTTAACTGGCATCGTCAGGTTATTAGCACTCTTTGGGTGAAAGTGTATTATGTCAGGATGCCCCGGTTTTATATATGACTGTAATAATAATCCCCATTACAGTTTTCCCTTTCCTGTTTCTGGTGTAGCATGGATTATTCCAGAAAGCCTAGTTTAAGGAGTGAAACGTCCATAAATTCATTACGCAAGTGGTAGCCCGTACACATTGGGACTCTTTACTTTCCGGAATAAACACAAACATGCACGGAAATGGATATCCTTTTTTACCCTAGTCTAATTTCCTTTTCATTATTTTTTTCCTCCACTAATTTTCACGGTGATGGTTTCTCTTGTGTCAGAACGGGGCAGCTGAACTGCATGCAGTATACTTGGTTAGATGAACGACCCCATTTTGCGGGATGGTGGGCGGTGGTAGTCCTGGGAAGAGCCATATGGCGCTGCTTTTGGCTTCCCCACAATATGTCGCCGATCACTGATTATTCATTCATTATTTTCAGCTTTTATATAACATATTATACATTCCTCAAACTCCTTTGATTTATTTCCTTTTTTCGCTCCGCGTGTTACCCACAATTAATAGAGCGTCACCTTTCCCTCTTCCCTTTCCTGCGGAACCGTCCTTTACTCCTTGTCCCTCTCCCATTTTTACTGCAAGATGCTTTTTCATTAACGTTTCGTTAAATAACTTTCCCCGGGTATTGCCCTGCAAATGTATAACAACTCCCCAGGAAACGTGGGCAGATGGGATCCTGCAGAGACGTCGGTTCTTTTTTCTCCGTGCCGCCGCCGCTCCCGGAAATTATTATCCACAGGGCATGTGGTGTTAAGTCAGGAATATTATATACGGGTGTTACGAAACAGGCTTCCGTCTCACATTTACAAAAACATGCAGACCTTCATTACCCTTCAGATTAAGCCCCATTACCACCGGTACTACTACTACTGCTGCCGCTACACTCTTGCACTGCAGCTCCTAATAATCCCATTGTGTACCAAGTTGCCAGCTGCTTACGTATCCGCTCCGAAATCAATTGTCTTTCCCTTTTTCTCTGTCTGATGCCGCAATGGCAACCAAATATCATACAAAGTCAACCCCGCCCACCACCCTCCACCATCGGGATCCTTTCTCTTTAACACTACAGTTGCCTACTTAAACACATATGCACGTGTGTGTTTAGTCGAGAGTGGCCAATCGGGATATTTCCGCAGAAACACCATAAAATTTAATCTAAATACCCCATTGTCAGCCATAATTCGTGCGAGGAATTCTGCATTATTCCTCACGTGCCGGAATGCATTAGACCTACACACGTACACACACACATACACACCACAGTATCGAATGAATCAAATGGTAAATCGACTTTGGGAATGAAAGAGTGCATTATGCAAATTTAATCAGGACGATGAAATCAAGCTCGCTTCACCGACTTTTTTTCTCGATACTACATGCATGACAAAAGCTGGGAGCTGGATTGTTATTATTTGCATATTTCATTTCTCAGCTTTGCCACCACTCGACAAAACAGGAAATTATACGGATCTGTTGGTATTGCTTATTCATTGATAAGCGCCTTTCCTTCAACGGATCTTTCTCCCTCTGGGATTTCATCTTTTTCCTTCTGTTTGCTCCAAATGATTGACAAAATCTCTCTGATATGCAGTTTCCTATTGATCATCAAAGTAGCAGCAGTTGCATTTTCTACAACATTTGAGTAAGTAGATGTTTCCGCAGAAAAAAGCCGCTTCAGGAATAAATACTCCTAAAAACGCAGGAAGCAGTGGAACGTGAGATGGATTGAAAATGTGAGAACAATGCTCCTCTATCTGGCTTCCTTAAAACATTCTCGATACTAACCTTGATATTATTTTCCAGTATTTCAACATTTACGCGTGGTGGGTGCAAGTATGGCAGACTACATTTGTAAGTAAGGCAGTGAAAGCATTAATCACAAAAATGTAGGACAGTCACCCAAGTGGAAAAATTACGCAGAGAAGGACATGCATGTAAAAAAAGCACGTAAAGAGATAAAAAAAGTCTTACACGCGTTTTTTTAATAGAAAGCTTAATGAACAAAAGAGAAATTATTAATGTTATATATTATTATTATTATTATTATTATTATTATCCGTAATTCAAGTATTTCTGCGTACGGAGAAAAAAGTTTAATTATTTCCGTCCCCCTTATTTTCTCGTAATTTCCTACAAAAGAAATGAAACCCTAGGGAAAATTTAGTTTTCCCGGTTTCCTCTTCATTACCGTCACTATTATGCCTCTTGCCTTGAGCGGCTGTCTGCTGCTAAAGGCTCATTTGGACCGATTTTGAGAGAAGAAGCAACGATGAGTGAATGCCAAACTAAAATTTGCTTGTATATGTCTGGTCGCCTTGGCAAATAACTGAATGGCGGGACGACTGAAGGAGCACCACAACCAGAAAGAAGGCCATGTGTATGTGTTGTTAAGTGTATTTTCCATTTATCTTCATCATTTTCATTATCAGCACACAGCACATTATTCATTATTTTTTCCCCTAACGAAAGCAAAAGTGCTTTTACCTTCAACTTCTTCTTTCCAATAATTACAGAGTGGAGAGAGTGGGGTTGTCAGAAGAAAGGAGCTGTGCTAGGAGAAAGATGCTGATGGAGACAACCCGAAAAAGGAAATGCATCTCCACTTTTTCTTTTTCGATTCTTCCCCTCATAACATTTTACCACGCCGTATTTTATCTTCAAATTATATATATAGTATATATTCTCCTTTTATTCCCATTTCCTTTAAGCATTTGTTCATGCAATCATTCAAAAGTGTTCCTTCCGTTACTGGGCGGTACAAAAAGAAACGAAGGGGAAAGTAGAGCAAGTACAACATGTCTTGGTCCCCTTTTTTCATTTTTTATTCTGAGTGCTTCCCAAAGTGACATTTTTCTTCATTTTGTGGTGGTGTGGCTCCTTTGGAAAACTACTAGCTGAAACTAATTTAAATTTTAGCCCTAGTGTTTTATCGATGTAAGTACTCTAGTAATCAAGAGTGCATGTTGGAATGAATGCACTCACTTTTTGGTCAGTTGTACTTCATTTTGGTAGTAATAAAAAATTTTAATGCACGCATAACACACACTTTATGTCATTGATGCTTTCTTTTTACTTTTTCCGTTGCTTTTCGAAACACTTGATTGCGGCACATTTGCATTTATATCCCATTTTGGGTCTTTGTCTTGACCATTAAAAAGCAATGAATTTTGCCGTGTAATAAATTTCTTTTCTCTCCGTACAATCTGGTGTATAATTTGTATTCCAAAAAGCGGGAATGAATGCGATGGCTGTCGAAAGGTTACACGGGGACAGTCCGCAGGGAACATTTTGAGTTCACACTAGAACTAATGCATAATAATGTGTGAGCCGGAAAACTTTTTCATTTTTGCGAGCAGAGGTTCGTTCATATTCGTTCTGCAACAATTCAACTGTTCTTTCCCAACGAAACAATTGCAGCTGTGACGTCTGGGAAATGGTGATTATTAGAATATTTTACGTTTCGCTCATATTTTTGTGCGGTTACGAAAACCACATAGTGCCACAGGCAAAATTGTAACTACTTGTGTTACTGGAACTTTCGCCAGGAAAAAGTGCTCCGGTTTCAGATGGGCGCTGCAGTGCAAACTTACAGTTACGCAGCACAAATAATGACAACATTAACGAGAAACGATGATTATATTCATGCACCTGCTAGAAACTGTTAAAAATGGAACGTGTAAAATGAAAGGAAAAGTTATTTCATTTTGCGTTCACTTTTCCTCTTCTCCTTGCTTTTCTATCACAGCGGCGTCATTAATATTTAATGAGAGGACGTAATTATTCTTGGTCACCTCTCTCTTTTGCCACCAGCAGGGCTTCCTCCTGTCTGGTCAAAGGACTATTCAATCACCACATGCTTTCGACATGCTTTCAACTTTCTTTGAATCCCACGTTTTCCGTCCATTTTAATGAACCATCACCTCTTCTCTCATTTCAAAGGGAGCAAATTACGTTTCAATGCCTGATACACGTACTAAGAAACTATTTACTTGCATTTAATCGTACTTTGGCAATACCAGCATCATTCCCTGCTTTTGTATTTGTCAATGCAACGCATTTATTTGCCAAAACGTTGATGACCTCCATAAAATGTTTGATATTCATCATATGCGTGTTTCTTGACTATTGACATGGTGCACCGTTTAGGTGGTAGGACAACCGACGTTTATAGTGTCAATTCCAATACAATTTCGTCTAAAAACTCAAATCCGACTGTCGCTGTAATACGAAAGTTGCTGACAAAATTCCTACTTTATAATTTAAAAAATCAATAAGGAAAATTACAATTCGAATCTGCATGTATTGAAATTTTTTGTTTTACAAAGTCGACTTTTAAATTTTCACTTTTTTTGACAGCAAAAATGTGTAAAATTGTCTCTCTCTCTACTTTCTATATTCTCTTACTCAAGTTGATACAGAACTGAAAATACATTTCCCTCATTGTCCTACCACCTCAGTAGTATACCTTGTTACCATTCTATTCTGCGAAACTAGAGCACGGAAAGGAATACAAAAACTTTTCTTTATTGCGATATGATATCATGTGCTTTTATTCCTATCCATTCGTCCGAGTCTACTGACACACATCATTTTTACTTTTTGTTTGCTAAATACACAGAAACAACAGTTATCAATCGTTTCCTCACTCAATATCCCTAAATTCTATACGCATATAAACACTCATGTTCCACCAATTCCATATTGGCATTTTCTAACGGATTTTGTTTCAGTTTTTGGGCTAATCCTAAGTCGTTTTTTGTGTTACCTACTACGAATGCACCAGATACAACACTCCCACCGGGAAATTTTTAGGCAGCAACCTATGATGATACAACTCTATTGTGCCGTCGGGGAAAACCTTTTTCCTTCTGGTAAAAGCTTCTGCGTGATTCTGGTACTTGTGATAATAAAATGTAGCTCACCCTCCTTCTTAGTATTGTCCACACATTCGTGCACTTTAACACAACGGAAGAACCCCAAAAGAGTTAAAGGTAGTGGGCGTTAGATGTGGTGGACTAGTATCAATAGCTTATTGGAAATCTCTTTTGGAAACAAAAGCCGGTGAGTGTGCGAATGTGCATGACTGCTTGAGGATGTGAAAGATTCCTATTGTTTGTCTGTATAAAAAATAAAGACTGAAGATGAATAGGGAAAGAAAGAGAAAGTTGAACAAAGGCAAGCTGGTGTATACACTATGGCAAACGCTAACCTGTCTATGACTGTTATTGAGGGCGACGATGATGACTGACATTATAGTGTTTTGCAAAAGTACTTAATACTTCCATTACAACTTGAATAAGGAGAGAATGGCGGTGGTGGTAGATGTGGTGGACTAGTATCAATAGCTTATTGGAAATCTCTTTTGGAAACAAAAGCCGGCGAGTGTGCGAATGTGCATGACTGCTTGAGGATGTGAAAGATTCCTATTGTTTGTCTGTATAAAAGATAAAGACTGAAGATGAATAGGGAAAGAAAGAGAAAGTTGAAGAAAGGCAAGCTGGTGTACACACTATGGCAAATGCTAACCTGTCTATGACTGTTATTGAGGGCGACGATGATGACTGACATTATAGTGTTTTGCAAAAGTACTTAATACTTCCATTACAACTTGAATAAGGAGAGAATGGCGGTGGTGGTATGAGAGAATACAGCTACAAACATACGAACCTCAATTCCGGTGGCCTATGAAACAACAAAAAAGAGTGTATATTTATTATGTATTCCAGTGTGTTTACATATTGACTTCCTTTATATAGATGGGCTAATAAGGATACCTTACGAAAAAGTTGAAAGAAATAGTAACTATGGAAGCAGTGATGACAGCAAGACAAAGCAAGAAAAAACGGTTGTTTTTACTGAAATATGTTTTAGTGCTTCAGCAGTGCAAGTTTTTCAGCGTATGCGACTTTAAGAGGATCTATAAAGATGTTGAAGTGCATTGGTGAGAAGAGAGATAGGTGGAATGTATTGTGCGCACTAATGACCAGTGTGAACTACAAGAAACGATAAAAAGTATTTTTGATGGAGAAAAGCAAACTACCCAAAGGAAGAGGACTTACAGCCTTATTGGGTTGGCCTTCCATGGCTTTCGTAAGTTACTGTCTTACTGAATGCCAAAATTTATCTATTCAATGAAGTTTCAGGGTTTGAGAAAGAAAGAAGGTTTTCATTTCGTTCCACTTAAGGTTTACGAATGTTGAGGAAAAGAGATAATCAAACTGTGCTTTACCGTGGTTCTTAAAATATTTAGTTGTTAAAGTTTTACTATTAAATATTTTGGGGGGAATAATGTTGGAAATG
>JAHZNE010004129.1:0-22811 GCA_027744055.1 Callyntrura sp. NNG-2020
ACTAAAACATGAAATTATAATAGCAAATAAAAAAAATGTATGAACTAAACAGAAAAGTACATGACGCGAGTTATGAACAGCCTCGAAAGAAGCAAACTTGCACCAAAAATCCTTAACACATAAGAACAAAACACACACATGCTTATTTTGGTTAGATTAGACCGATTTGTAACAAACATCCTTGTGCTGGTAGGCATCCGTAATTTCATACATAACAAATATGACAATTTATCGTATTATCCCTTTGGGAAGCCATCATATTTTTGTAAACAACACGCAGATAAATTATAGCTTGATCTAGGAATTTACTGGTTCCGATCCTAATTTCACGGTTGATGCAACTATCGCAATATTTAGCTTGAAGCTGTGAAAGCTGGGTAAAAATCAAGGAAAACTAACAGTATCTAGACTTCGAGCAAGAAAACTTCGGCTCGAACTGTAGAAATATGAACGTAATGATTGGATCTTCCAAAAGAGTTAATTTCTGTATAAGCTATACTGAATATTATTTTAATACTATCATATAAAGCTGGAGTAATAATATTTAAACTTTTATTAGCCTCTATTGCAATATTAGGTTATAAATCAGTTTAGTAACAGATACATTGCAGGAAAACAATTACTAACGATAAGTAGTGAAAGCTAAGGAGATTCTTACGAAGTCGTTATACTGCAAATAGCATGTCCAAATGTTTGTCTGTCAACTATAAACTATAACCAAACTATAACAGCATTTTCCATTCGGGTTTCACAATAGTATATAGCTATAGCTGGTCGCCGGAGGGGTCCTAGTCTGGATCTCTTACATGATTTTGAAGCTTTAATATACATATACTACTGTTCTACATAACATACTCTTGGTACAGTTATGGACGACGAAAGTTATGCCGAACTGCAAAAATGTTAAGAACACTTCTCAGTTTAACATGCTGCAAGAACGGATGCACTCAGTCAGTAATAAATGCAAATTTCAACAGTATTATATCTTCCATTTCAGTAGAACTACCCCATCTATACGAGCATAACACAGAGAATGTTTTAATCTTTATATCGGATTAAATGCAGTAAGGATATGTGTATTGTCAGATTCATTAAGGGAATCAAAATGGCCTAAAGTCAGCACTTTCATATATTCAGTAAAGGCATCCCTTGTTAAATATGCCCAGTTATTTTGCGAAATTTAGTTTTTTTATTCCAACTCTACTTTCATTCACAAACTTTTTACATTTAATTGAAATTAGAATTATTTTCAGGTTTTTGTCTCGATTATACGTTTCGAGTATTTCAGTAAGTCTCTCCAAACGGATGCATTAAACTAAATGCATCTGCGTAAACTTTTCAAATGTTTTTCAACAAAATATCGCGGTATTTTTGCAAACCGCATTTTTTGTTCTGATAAGATTTTAATGCCAGTTGCGTAGCTTACCTTGCGACGCTAAATATTTTTACGCTTAAACTTTTTCCCAACAAAAAAGTTACAAACTGGTGTGGATGTGGATCGTCAGCTGCATACATAACATAACATCATAAACACTATCATTTACCAAAAGATCCTTTATATCCGAGCAGTTTTTCTATAAAATTTATTACTACAGATACTTGTATTCGACCCTTATATTTTCCCCAGTTACTTCATTTTCTTTTTTCTTTCACCTCTCTTTGAGAAAAGATACTTCTTTCTGTCTCTCTAGTGACTAAAGCGAATATGTATAAGCATGCTTAAAAATAGAGATTTTTTCAGGAACAGTTTTTTTTCTCATTCGTTAGGGACTCGCCTAAATCTAGAACGTGTCACATGGTCGGTACCCGGAGTTTTTTCTTCTTTTTATCCCTTGTCGATTGCCAGCATAAAGAGCTTGTAGATTTATTAGATGTCGATTTTCAAGTTCCTCCCTCTTTTTTAAAAGTGCCGTTTCCGATTAGGAGTGCAAAATCGAAAAGAATATCTGTAAGAGGACAGGACAAAAACCACAGCAAACCCCACATTCGTCTTTGTCCTTCTTTTCTTTTGCTGCACCCATATACTTTTCTCGAATGAGAAAGCCAGTAAGTTTCTCACCCTGCATATCCACCAGGAACGGTGGAGCACTTTTCCTTTCTTGCCACACAGGAGCAAGAAACTGAAGAAAAGGCGAGAGATCAAAATGGTTGACCTCATTTCTTAATCTGTTTTCACTTGGTACGTTGAAAGAAAAAAGTTAAGCAAGTTTGCCGTGTTTTGTGTTACTGAGCGATGAGTAACCACCAACTAGGAACGCACACCAGACATCTTTTCCTTTCGCACAAAGACATGTAGGGATCATTCATGAAAGAATACAAAAACAACTTAAAGAAAAATATATTAAGGGGATGTTCCAATATTAGCAGGAAATGAACGGTGGTTCTATGAACGCAACGATGAATGATTAAGATAAATTACATGTTATAATCCTTTAACAAGGCTCGCCAAAAGTTGCTTTCTTCGTGTGATGTCATATATGTACTTTTGTTTGGCGCGATAATGAAGATGGACAAGGTCTCATCGCCAACATGTGTATGCTTTTTCTACAAATGTTTTAATGACAAAGCGTCTGCTTTCACCAAAGAAAAATATAAAAAAACGTGTTCTTCTCAAACAGACATTTATTTTATTTTCAGTATTTGTTCACTTACATGTTATCATTTAATACAGTAGCAACAATAATTATTATTTGTAAATATGTAAACTTATACACACATATATGTTTTGTGATATAGATATACATAGAAGTAATAAGGTCGTAATACTTGTTGGTGTACACAGTAATAATTTAGAGTAAAACAATATTTTTTAAACTCCCTTACACTTAGCCATTTTCACTGGAAAAGAGAATATCTTTTTTTTTCTTGAGAAAATATATAAACTTCGCACTGACATAAACAATAGCGAGCTTTTAGTTGCCTTCCGGTGTTGTCTGGTGCTGCTGTTGGTAGTACATTTCTTACACAGAACTCCCCTCAAAACAAAAGACCCATCCGTCAAGGTTTGTTTAAAGTGTGTATCCTTATTTAACCCCGCAAACAATACCAGTTATTCCATTTTGCATGCAAATTAAAAGAAAGCCCAGAAACATGCCATACAGCTTTACAAATATAAAGTATATTGTGCTTGTTTCCTCATTAATCATTCCATTCGTATCAAATAAAAAACAAGATAATTAGTTACCACCAAGTATATTACGCGAATCATAATAAACTTACAATTTCACAATGAAGTACCAAGTACCATTACTTTATTATGTACATATGCTATGTGCTTATCTGGTATAACATGTGTTGTACTGAGAGCATACAAATTAAGTTTTATACTATATATTACGAATCCACATGTTCATAACTATTTACGGAAGAATAATCCTCCCACATTATACAACTTACATGCCTACTGGTATAATCCTTAGTTTATTTCTCGCCTGAAAAACTTTTCTCCCTTTTCTCTACACATATAAATCTATTTTTACTTGGATTATCATTTAATCATCATTCTCGTCAGTACGTGGTATAAAAGATTCGCTGCGTAAATCCGGTTGCGAGTCCTTTCCTTCAATCTACACTACTTGCAGTTGACTCGCAGCGATGAAAAATTCAAGGTACCTATTTTCCTTAGCATTGTATATTACGCTCACAAATATATATATATATATAGTTATATATATACTTACGTTGCGACCAAGCTATTTTACACCTTAAAACAGTAGTACAATACAAACCCAGGAAGGAAAAATTCTCGTTACTCGGACATTTTATGTTGTATGGCAAAGGGTATATGTACAATAATCTACCACAGTTTTAAAGACGAGTAATTGCAGTGGTACTAATAGTAAGTTTGGTTTAGTAGTAGCAGTTGTAAGTTATATTGACAGCACAAACAGACAAAACTGGCAGATAGATTCATAGTAAAAGTACTTAACAACATGTTCATAACGGGAACGCTTGAACACAATAAGGCAGGCTGAAACAAATTGTAAGCAGAAGTTCGTGCACAAGACATACTATCATCCCCAAGAAGGAATAGTCGAAAACAATGTGGTTGACAACAACGCGAATAAAAATTGCACACAGTTCTAGCACTAATTATAATGAATGATCTTGTCTCGTCACTGCTTATAGAGACTTCCTGCACAACATAAAAATAAGCGGTTTCCGGCTCTTCACAACAACTGTAACAAAGAATTACTTAAATAGTTTGAGTTTGCACCGCCAGCTCTAAACACAAAAGGCTTTACTTGAGGATTATGTAATCTTGCTCTGAGGTAGAATCAACAGCATGTACGTAATAATACAAAAAACATGTATCTAGTCGTATTGTTTGGATTTTTACAGCCCATAGCGATGTATGAACATATTTTTGTAAAAAAAATTAGGTATTACTTCCGCCTTGTTATAATTTCATTAAAACACTCGAAAACAGTACGATATATACAGTTAACAAATGGAGACTTTAACACTTAGTTGTAATCATTAAAAAATAACATTTAGACAGTCATTTTATAGTTTGTTAAGAATGAGTATATTGACATACATGTACCACAAGAAGGATTTTTATAAACGGAAAGGTATATCGTTTCAACGGTAAGTGGAATAGAATAAACACATATATACATATTTCAGCTAATTTGTTCCTAGCATATATGAGAAAGTACTTAACACTTTCTTTTTTCGTAGAAAATTATTCTACTGTACAATCCGCTTTGTCTAAATTCAAATATATAATTTTTTTGTAATTTATAACCTTAAATTTTGTGTATTATTTCGTGTGTGCTTTATTACCATTATCAAGGTGTGTGTAGATGTAATGTTTTTAACCGTGAGTTAGTACTCATGGGGTACTTTGGGAATAGTACTGAATTTAAAGGGCTTTATAAGAAATAGCACGACTGTGTTGTCTCTATTTAAACTGCAATGAAGTTACTCTTGTATGCTATGTTATGTTATATTTAAAATTGAATCACAGTACACACTCGTGCACTGGTGAATAAAATACCAGCTTTCTCTATATGCCTAGCTTTGAAATAGCAGAGTAAAAAGTAAATCTGTGGTTTTCTTACCATACCCCCTTGCCAATAATTAAGTTTTTGGTGTACTTATTGTTATATAGTTATATTTAATTTAATATAAACACTAAGGTATGTAAGTTCAGTACTGACAACAAAATTTGCATATTCACACATTATATACATAATTTGTAATTTGTAATATTAAATATATATGATACCAACCTAGTTTAGTTTTTCCTACTTATTCATAGATGAACTTGTTGGTTTAAAAAAAAAGAAATGTTATGTATACATGTATATTATGTAAGTAGTTGACGAACTTGTTTTTTGGTATAAATAAACAATATAAAACTCCTAGTTTTTTTTTGCAAACTTACTTGCTTTTGAAATATATTTCGTCACATTCGTCAGTGTGACTTTTGATTCAGTGTACGTGGCTTTAATTAATGATATGAACGAGTAAATATTGTATATTTTCGTATATTTCTACCTTTATAATTGACGAGATCAGATGCGACTTTCTCTAGCGGCTGAAGATACAACGTGATTCGACGATGTCAGAACTGACGGCCGAAGATGATTGTGATGATTCCTATGAAGCTCCCCATCCTGAAAACACAAGAGAAAAAAGATTATTGAATGTGATTTATTTTTTAAAAAAACTACTAGTGAAGGATCAACCGATGCCTTGCTATTGTGTGATTGCAATTCAATCATAGAAGCATTGCAGTTTTCATCGCAAAATAGTGAACTCCTTGCGTGTGGGCGGACTGCACCGAATTTGCAGATTATCCTAGTAAACATTCTTCTGACGCCTACGAGGGATAATCCAAGTTTTACGAAGTATTCGTAATTGAAGACACCGCAACCACAAACCACACCAAAATGCATCCCGTATTTGCATGTTCGTTTGTGATACCGTAAATGCAGAATACTGGAGTGTGAATTAAGAGTTATCACTATGCCAATGCTCATATCAGAAAAGTTCTACTTTTTACTTTAGCAGTTCCCATAGCATTAGTAAACCAATAATACAGACATAGTATGGTTGTTTACTATTATTTAGAACCACTACAGTTGACAGAGTTTATGCTTATATTGTCATGCTAACGCAAACTTTCTTCTTTTATCATCCTACGTAAAAACTTAAACCCTTATAAACTTTTATAAACTGAGTTCTCAACCGGTGACGTCAATTATAAATTTTTAAAGAATGTATACCAAAAAAGGATTCCATTATCACAATAAAACTAATGGAAAAGCAATACGCCTACACCGTAGAACAGTCATTGGTTCCTAAAGACAAGATACTGCTTTTATTCTCCTTTTTCTCGTGACGTTACTGAAAAAAGCATTATGGTGAACAACACCAAGTCCCAACGTGTGATGAATAAGATTAAAATACAAATCCTAAGAAGACGAGAGTACCCTCGTATTTGTAATCACTTGTTAGATATTTGATGTCAAACTTTTAACGTAGAATTTGGAAAATATTGCTGTAAGTAGTAGCAATAGAAGCTATTGCAGCTATAAATAGAAATTCCTCAAAATTTAGACACGATCATACTATGAAACACAAATATAGAATTTATTTTTAAACGTATTGGCTCAATAAAATTATTTTAAAGTAATCGACTTAGAGATATGTTGATCAAAATTTTCACTCGACTTACATCTCCTACCTCATACTTTGAAAATTACTTTTACCGTTGGATTGCTTCCATTTGCTAATTCATCCATAGCAAATTTCATTAATTAAAATTGTACTATCAACAATGTGACGCGCACATATGATGCAGGGTTCGTTAACTGCTTTCACCTAAAACGTTCTTCTCCTGTTTTCCCGTCAACTAACGTACAACATATACTCGACTCCCAAGCACATTTATCGTCAGCTTACCATAATAAAGGCTCGTTTTACACGTCTGCCAAAATGCTTATAAAATGTCTTCCAACGAGACCTTGACATAGTCTTTTACAGATTTTGAGGGAGTATATATACCTAGGTAGAATACAAATAAAAGATTCATTTACACGCCGGGGCATTTTCTCCTCTCCTAAAAGGCTTACACCAAAAACGCCTTTCGTCTACAGTGTGTGCGAGGGAAATGCCTTTTAAAAAACTTAGACATTCTATTCCACAAGATCAGCAATATCTAAACGCGTCAAGTGTTTGTTAGGTTGCGTCCTCGGTATTTTGGGAACCATGTGTAGTGTAGTCAGTCTCTCCTTGAATGAAAAACTTAACCATCACATCGACACACATCTACCTTTTTCACCATCCTTCCATCTAACTACATTGTGTTATTATAGTCAAAGCTCTCATTCTCTCCAAACATGTCTAGATTCCACTTATCAACTGTGTAATCAAATTTTAATTTTTCATTACTTTCCCCACTCTTCCTTTATCACAACTCCCTCACTTCTATCCCCCTTAATAGCAAGCATAAAAAATTGTATCCATTCATACATCCCCCGCTGGTACATTTCTATTTCTACGTATACCCACGGTGTTACACACACAATATGGTAGTACTACACAAGTATAACCTTACTTTCGGCTCCCCCATCTTTCCGTTCCCCTTTTCAATAATTTCTTAGTCAACTACTGAAAAAGGGAGAGAAAAAACTTTCATTTTCATCTTGTTCTTAACAATATGAAGGTGCGGTACACATACACAAGCATGCAAGTGAGAAATGGGAAGAGTACTACCCATACAATGCTTCCAGACCTCCCATACTTTCATGCTTGCGTACCTATACAGGTTTTTCACGAGAGGGAAAGCAAAACCCGATAAACACACCATACTATTGACTAGCTACAAGGATCATAGAATTTTATTAAATCAACACTATTTATATTTATACACGGGTCTATATAGTTCTACGACACGCTTTCCCGAAACACACGATAACCAAAGTAATATGAGCATATTACTCATCTGGAAAAGAATGAGGAACTTGAGCAATTTATAATTATTGGTGGTTGCTTGTACCTCTACTTGAGAAAAAGAAGGATGCTTGAGGCTAAACATGAAGGAGTTGGGTGTAAGTGGGACTTGTGGTAGTACCCTGCTTTTGCCTGGTTTGGCTTGTTCATGAATCAACGCTTCAAAATACTACAAAACCTCCTTTCCTGTTCTCGTACATTTTTCACACACTATAAGTGTCTGTCTGTGTGTGTTTGTGTGTATGTGTGTGTGCGTTGTTCGGGGAAGCTCAATAAAAACTAGCCTATCATAAGTGTATGATGGGAACATAACATCGTACCTACGTTTTAGGTAGCGCTAAACAGAGATAGACAACGCAAACACATACTTACACACTATTCGTTGTTACACTATAAAGTTTTCTCCCTTCTTCTGGGACCCGAAGCTTCATTGTCTTTGTTCACCACAACAGCATGCAATTTAATATCACTACTAGTGGGTTTCCTACAACACGTAATACATGTGTACACATAAACGAAAAAAGATGAGCCACGGAATATTTAATGCGGTGGGGGACCTTGGGATGCCTGTCGGGATTGTGTGTTGTATAAACAGAAGAAACGCTCAGTTTTTCAAAATTCATTAAACCACATTTTCAATTTCATACCACCACAAACCACCGACGTGTGTACTTTTTTATTTTCCGCAGCAAAATGGAGAAGCATGTATGATTCATGATGAGCTATGGCCCCTGTTTCTAAGGTAGCTCAGTACCTGGGTTGTCAGTTACTTTTTTTGGACGAGGATTAAAAATATAGGTAGGCATTGTCTATCTATCCCTTGCACAGTGTTATTAACAATCTGAAAATACGACCTTCTTCAAAACCGTCAATGTATGATATGCCTATACGGATACAATAGAGTTTTTGAAAACATACGTAGATGCCCTCTGGCTCAAGTTTTACAGAAATAAAATCTTTTATCAAGATAGTATATACACTGTACTAACACACACACAATCATTTCAAAATTTATTATTGTTTTCACAACTTCTTTGATAACAGAGAACCAACGGTCTCCCACTCCCCTTCCTCCCTTTAGATTTTTTTCCTTTCCTGGAAACCGGTAATTGCGCACAGAAATTTCATTAGCGTAGCAGAGATGTGTCTGATTTTTGTTGCATAAGTGTATATATAGTAGTCGTAGTAGGAGGAGTAGTAGCATAAGAAGAATATGAAAACTTTTTGAGTAATTAGTAATTAGCTCACTTTTGGGACCTTGGGAGTTTCGACTTGTACTTTGACTTGACGAACTGGACTAAACAGAATGAGCATTTTTTGGAAGGTACAACCTCTCGTACGCTATTAAGTCTATTTTTGTAGCAAAAATTCATCCCACATTATACACGTGGCAAGCATGCTTCTCATGAATATACAAACAATTTTTATTGTTTCAAAAACATCACAATATTACACCACCTAACGTAATTCAGAGGAAATGGCACCAATGATCAGCCAACTCTAATTTGCTCGTCTCTCATAAAATTAAGACAACGGCAGACTTGGCATACATACGTTATATATTCAAGCCCTAAAACGAAGAGTAAATACACAGACCGAGTGAATCTAATTTTGACGTGCTCAATCTGTATCTACCAAAATGAAACATTCATCACCAGTTAGAGAAAAAGATTGTGATCTGAATAGACGCCTAGCTTCTGTGTATGAGGACGATTATGCAACCGCACCCTCAGGAAACTGACTATCTCACTGAGCACGTCTTACAAAGTAAAAAACATCATTAACCCGATTTCCTAAACATGTAATTTACATTGAACTTTCTGTGAATACGCAATTGCAATTAGGCATCGCAGTGTCTTACTTGCAATGAAATGGGGTATACACACAAGCTATTCAAAAGCACTACCTACCAACATACCAGTTATTACCATAACACTTTGCCCACTATGCAGGTGAGAAAATCGATTTGACCTCCGGCCATTGGTAACCAACATCCTTTAAAATACGCTACATTGCAATACATTCTCATTTGCCAGTGGCCCTCCGGAATAATTAGACGAGAAACCTGATTACCGCCTGAACACATGTGTGTCGGCGCGATTAGCTGAAATTTATCGGTGAAAAATGACTTCATGAATTGAAAATTATAGGCACAAAATATTTATTACTCCGCAGTCTGGGAGAAGCACGAGAAAAACCACATCAAAACTCACGACGTGCCGATACTTTGCTTAGACATGTACCCAAGAAACTATAAGATCGATTTGCAAGATGATATTATCAAAAACTCCAATACTCGAATAGTCTCCCACCCAGAGTACATCATACACCCTACTATTGTGAGTGTGACTATGACTTATTGTTAGAAAAGCCGAAGGAGTTACGTATTACTTTATATGTCAGCGAGATATGAAGGGTCGTGTTGTGTACTCTCAGCTTTGTATTTAGCCGCAAGCCACAACAAAGCTGACAGGTATGCAATCATCATGCTTGTACACTCTAGTCTAGATGAGTTGCAACCAAGCCGTGTGGCGTTTGTTGGCACGAACAAGGGCAAGGAAAAGGCGCAAGGAAAGCAGACCAGTATCGGCAACAACGTACGTATTGCTATTGCGGTTTATTGTATATCAAACATGTGTGTTTGCCACACGTACACGTGCATGTGCGGCCTCGTCAACAATCTAAAAAGAACCACCGCCAGTACCGCCACCACGACGACGACGAAAGCGAGCGATAGATAGAAGGCAAGATTGACTAGTTGATGAGATAAGAAATGAAGATAATTAATTACCGGTGTTTCAGCTAGAGTTAGGGCAACTGTCTCCCCATTGTTTTTAACTTCCAGATCCTTTTTCCTTCTCCGCGCTGGTGGAGTCTTGTGAATTCTGATGAAGCCGCGGATACCACCGGATCGATCTGTAATAACAAATTGGGGAAATGTTAAATTTCCTATTAAAATTATACATAACAGGAGAAACATGTAGATGTTTCTGAAGATAACAGGGTAAACGCGAGTGAGTAATGCGAAAACGTCGTGTGAAACTTGGATGGGGTTAAGATAATTGTGTTTTATAGGAGGTCATGTGTGGCGAGGCGAATGCGATACATCAATTGACGTGACGAGCTATGCTGTATTCTCAGGAAATGTATTGATGGCAGAGAAAATCCTGAATCAATACTTTTCTTCGGGCAATATAATATCATGGTGTGGAGCGGCTTGCGCACAGTCTTTGCTAATTCCAATTTGTGTTGCGGGTAACAAGTCGTGTCTAATAGTATGATTTGATTAGAAGGAAAAGTTAAGCATAAGGAGAGGGGAGTTTAGTGACCCTATAAAAAGTTCAATTAAATTACAAACTTTGGTACGGAATTAAAGTGGATGCTTGTAAAAATGATTTCTGAAGAAAAAATGCTTCGACCTCATTGACCATCTTAACGAGAATCCATACATTTGTTCCCATCTCAAGACGTTAACCCTTTTAATTTCATATAAAATAAAGAATAGTAGTATCAAGTAATATACCTGACTTATTTGGAACGACATCCGGATTTCCTGCGTCCTCTACACTACTCTGATCTATTTTTGTAAGGGCGGCATCCCCAGTCTGAAAATTATTGGAATTTTCACTATCCCTCTTGTGGGCTTTTACCACGGGAGGCTTTCTTCGTCTGGATCGCTTCCAAACGGCAATGATTGCAACAATCAAGAAGACAATGAGCACGATAAAACAACCAACGATAACAGCATATAAAGGATTCAGTTCCACTTCTCCGTCACTAGTTTGACCTATAAAACACGAACGACAACAACAGCAGCATTAGCAAAACTTTCGGTTAATGCGTCGGGGCACATAAAATATATAGCACTTCTTTCAGCACCATTTGTATACATTCAGCACTTTAAAAGAACAAAAGATTCGAGACAAATTACACTGTCACCATATACCTTGTGATGGCAATGAAACGGAAATTTAGAAGAAAATGTCATCATAAGAACTATTTAACACTGAGAAACGCACAAAAATGTGTGTCAAGTACAAATTCCACGACTGTGTACCCGCCTGTACTAGGTAAACAAAAACGTACTTACTACACGTGTTGAATGTATTAATGAAGGAGCAAGAAAGTCTGTCAGTCCTTTTTTCCTATTTTAATTTCTCACGATTCAAATATACATTCTTTCTATTCTTTACATTGTCATCTCAAAAGAAGAGAGAAAAATTTGTTCGTTTGCACAAGAAAGGAGAATGCCAAAAAGGTAATGACAGATTGTATGTTCTTCTACTTTCAATACAAAATAAGTACTTTCTCCTTTGGAAAAAAGCATTTCATCTCCATACTCCTGCTGCTTCCTCTAATGTTCTCGCGAATGTGCCACCAGTTATGTACTACATTCACGTAAGTAACAAGGGAGCTATTCCACAGCAGTACAAACGACCAGCATATTAGAGTTCTACCCGGCAAATTATATCGTCATCACGTCCATCGCGCTCACCTGTCAGTTTGGCAACTCCTCGGAAAGTAATTCCATCAAGAATAAAAGGCTCAGAGCGACCTTTGCCGTTGACAGCGTAGACAATGAACCTAAACACGACACCAGGTTCCATTCCTTCCACTGAAAATGAGGGCATCTGTGAGAGAGAAAAAAAACAAGAAAAAATTCTCATTGTGCTGAAAGCATCACTACAATAGAATACTACGCAGAAAACACGACGACAAAATCCGACGTCTACCCACCAGAATAACTACCACCGCGAACAACAAAAGCGTAGAGTAATTGCAAGAGTGTGTGTCATCGCTTTCTTAAAAATGGAGAGCAAGTGAGGGTGAACAAAAACAGAAAAGCGATGTGGTATCATGATGTTGATGATGGTGATGAGGAGGATGTGGTGAAAGAAAGTAAGTAGTCGTCGTTGTGTATGTTTTGTGCGATTACTAGTCAGAAAATACACCCCACATGAACATATGCCATGTCGTCGTCGTTTAGGTAAGCATGTGTGTAGAAAATTCTTTGGCTCATTGAGTTTTATGAAAGTGGAGTACTTCATCTCAAGTGACCGAAGCAGGAAAATGGAAAGTGAAAGTAATAACAATAGACATGTAGGTATAAGAATATTGCACGGAGAGTATGGCGATTTCAAAGCTGTGGCTGGTGATGATAGTATAGAGCGCATGGAGTAGTAGCATTGTATTTTGCATTTATAGTAGTGTGATGTGGGGTCCCATCTGTTTTCTCGTGTAACTCCATTCTTGCCGCTGTATTTTGCACAGCCAACAGAATTCACATTCTGGGTTTTGTATCCTTTTTTGGGGTGTATGCATACATTTATACTGTCGTCTGTCGCCTTTTTCTTTTATTGCAAGACAAGTTGTTTATTTAATGTTCTTGGTGCTATACGAAACAAGGTACCAAAAACAATCTGCATATATGGTGGTTTGAATAGAAACTGATATGACTATTGTTGTGTTGGACGGCTGTTTCTATCCTACTGCAGGGCTCTCCTTGTTGTCACTACATTTTGATATTGTTCCACAAGAAATGACTGGCTTGCATTCACAAATTGCAATTTGCAAAGAACAAACTGCCTACATACAACAACAGCCATCAGCTTGATGTCACATCACATCACTATACTTTCTTCTAAGGCTGACACCACCACCCCAAGAAAACCTGTAGGTATAGCGCCCACCACCAAACACTTTGTCATTCCGTGCAGTGGAAAGTTAGAGGGAGATAAAGGAGTGAGAAAATGTAAATGTGTTTTGTCAATTGCATTTGTGGGAAAGAATTGCCAGTGAAATGTGGACTTGTCAAATAAACAGGACACAAATTTAGATGCAGATGTGGACAAAGAGAGAAATCAATTTCATTTCTCTTTCTCATACACCACTGGTGTGTGTGTGTGTGTGTGGGAGGAAGCAATATTGTTTTATCCTTAAATTATTCAAATACAAACTGCATATTGTATAATTTTGTGGGACGTAGGAGCGAATATCGAGGTTATTTATTGTGTGGTGGGTAAAAACGGGCGTGTAGTTAGACTTACAATATTTGCAAAACACATTAGACACGTACCTTGGAAGAAGCATTCAGTTTAATTTTCTTTGCTGTAAAGTCAACCACTTCGAGGACAAAGTGTTGTGGAAGACCTCCGTCGAAACCCTCCACACAGGCAATATTTAAAGAGTCTTCGGTGTGATTATAAATGGAACAATTCCGGGGAGGAAAGGGTCTTCCGGCAGAAACAAGCTGAAAAATACAAGGTCCCTCCAACCCCTTTCCCACCGCGTTCGAACCCCAACACTGCAGCGTCCCATAGTCCAACTCACTGGATGGACTGTAGGTGAGCACGCTTTGGGTTCCCCTGTAGGTAAATCGCGATCTGGCAATGTGAGCCGCTCCTTGTCCCGAACTGTTAAACGTCCAATGGAATTCCACTTTTGGAGGATCCGCCGCCATTTCGCAAATCACCTGCACGGTTTCCTTAATCATCGCACCTATTAGTCCTTCCGTGTTTGATTTACATGTTGGCACAACTGAAAATAAATTATATTCAAAATCCATTATTGTCATTGTTTCCCATTATAATACTATTCTGAGATCCCTTGATCTAAACAAATAATTATTATTCGTCTACCAAACGTGACTACCAGTTTCATTGAAACTAGGCCACTGGGATGTCACTACCTACTAACACAATACAATAAATAAAATGTCAACTGAAGCCGCTAGTCCTACTTTGGATACATTTACTAATCTGATTCCCACTATTGCCCTACGAGACACCACTCTCTAATTGAACGAAATAAGTAATGGAACCCACTAAATTGTAGAGACGAATACGAAAATGTGTACAGGGTGAGAAGATACACAGTTATTTTCATCCAGAGATTATATCGGTTTCTCCTTTCATATTCTCCTACAAACCCTGTCCCCATGCTGCTAACGACGAACGTGGATGTCGAATAGCCTGTTATGGTACTAAACCGGGCAATAAAGTATGTAGAGAAGTAGTGTCAAAACAACAACACGGGATAAATACTAAAGAGCCTCAATAAAGGTTCTATAAAAGATACAAATTACGCGTATATCCGCCCTGGCACATATAATATATTCTTGTTTTAGTCCAGGTGTACTGTTGTACCTTTTGGCAAATCAGAATTTCATTCAACTCCACAATAAAATGGAAAAGGGAGAGAGGAGCGGTACGCTTCAGATAAGCCAACAACAGCCTTTCTGTTTTGCAAACAAAGAAAGAGAGAGAGGGGGGGGGAATGGAAAGGAGAGAAGCGTACGATTTTTTGACCCTATCGTGTAATTCCATCGGATTTCCTTCCATTCAATACCATCGATTCCATCCTTGTATCCCTCATCACACAACGTCATTCCCCATTCTCTTTGTGATCTCGACCCAATCTATTACGCTAAAGGGTCTACACCAACACCGCCACCATCATCGTCATCATCGTCGTCATCCAAACTCGCAGAATTCGGTGTTCCTAGTATCAATAAAACCATATTTTGCCGGCCGTACGTACACAACTAATAGTATAAATTGACTATGTATTTAGGAACAGATAAGTTAAAATTGTCCCAAATTTGTTCAAGGGTAGTTCCGATAGGATATTACAGCTTTCCGGTTGGGTACATATAGAAATGCGCACCTATGTACGTTCAATAAATCTGTCTAGTAGCATTTAAGTCTGTTTTAGGGAGAACACATTGACGCTATACCAATTCTCAGGGAAAAGATTTATTTTGAGAGTCAAATTCAGAAGTAAAACCCGAGTAAAAATGGGAACCAAAGCGGATTTGTCAAACACCAAAGCAATGCTACTCGAAACAAGGTAGAAATGAGAATGATATTACCTACTTTCTCTCCGTCTGTGTTTACTTCTATTAAAAGTGAACTGTCTCATTTATTGAATCAGAGTCCAAATTACGATGCCCGATGTTAAGGGCTGATAGCAAATCTCTGGGTTGCTTCTGTTTGATCACGTTCACGTGCTACACATGTTATTTACAGAGCACGACAATATTTCTGAAAACTGGAAATATGCTCCCCCACTTTTGAATAGCTTTCCCATTAATTTCATCGACTTCCAAGTTAATGGAATTGAAGTAACTGGGGACAATTTTTCCAAGGAAGCCTTTCCATGGGCCTTTAACTAGAACTCAGCATTTGAAAAATACGGTATTTGAACATGATGAGTTTGGTCTCTTTGGGGACCACGAGGCATGAGTAAGGAGAGAGACAGACAGAGAAAGATAAAAAGAGAAATGCGAACAGACATGTTTCATTTATAGTATTCTGTTGAAATTTCTGTACGCCAGACGTTATGCACTTATTGCTTTGTTGGTTGTCTCTGGTAGTAGTAATCATAATCGATGCGAATTGCAAATATGAAATAGTGATCCTTCAACTTCAAGCATAACTGCTACTGAATGTGAGACATTCCAGCTTGTTAGATATTTTAGATGGAAATGTACCAATTTACGTTTTATAAATAGAAAAATATTCAGTTTATTTTGTGGAAATGCTTCCATGATAATGTGGACCTTATTATGTACACTACAACCCTCGTCGTGGTTTATACAGGGCATTATTATGTCTCTATGATTTCCGATAAATTTTGTCAAAGCAACACACAACCACTTTCCTGGGCTTATCCCTACTTCGTGCATGCCTGAGTGAGATCATCAATACACGTTCTTAAGGGCACCACTGTATACTGACACCCCATGTATGTGAGTGAAATACTTGAAGCTAATGATGCGGACTTGAATCTTTGCTGTCTTCCTCGAAAAAGAGGAATCCTTCCTTGGGATATGGCGTAGTCTTGTTGCCACTATTTACTCTTCATTTAACCCGCTTTTCTTCTGGGAGTCCGCTTCTGTTAGTTGCACATACACAAGTGCCTGTATAAAATCGTAGATCATTGTAACCATTTCACTTTCACTATTGCAACATCCAATAAAACGTGAATCTGAGCTTATAGCTAGTAGTCCTTGCCATGTCCCTATAGGAAGCAGAAATTACAAAGTTTATAAAGTTATGGGTGCGCAGTTCTATGTTTATGCATATCAGCTTTGCACGTGTTGAATGAGTGGCTACATCACACTGATTCCCTTTGATACCATTCAAGTATTTTGATTTTTCAAGGAAAATCCTGTTAAACCGGAATTGTGGTTTTGAGATTTCCCTTCTCAGAGAATCTCTTTTAATTTATACGTTTTACTGTTCCCTTTGAAATTTGACCTGAGTGTAGGTATATTGTATGTAACATCTCTTAACATGTGGCTTTTATTTTCGGTCGAGTTGCGAGGGAAAGTTATACTTTTAACTTTCTTTCTCTTCTGTCTAGATACCTTGGTGACAGTAATACTCAATCTGTGTTAAGTTGCGTTCATTGACGCATCGATTCATGACACTACTGCCAGTAAACAGCATGTAGCATTGAGGCTGAAACAAGATACTCCCTCTATATTTTCACGCATTTACGTACATTTCTATTTGGAGAACGAATTTTCCTTCAAAACCACCCGTGATTTTGTTAGTGAGATTCCTACATACCCACGAAATAACCTAGTTATATACCTTACTCCCATCTGAGCATGTGACGTATATACCTATAAGAAATTGTTGTGAATTCAGTCACCTTGAAGTTGTGGCCGCCCTAATATTTCGTCTGAGAGAAAATGGTGACATACATTTTCTAACGAGCGTATTAACAACATTGTACGCCTCAGTTGAGATATAAAGAACCCTACTTGTACAAATGACATTCTCATTTGCATATTCGCCCTTCCTTTATTTACCGCTTTTAACGAAAAACGTGTAGCACCCTACATTTCAGATACTTTCCCTTCCATTCCTTTTTTGGGATTGACTTCTGTAAGCAAGCCCAGTTAAAGGATAACGAGCCTTGTATATGGGTGCACATTTCTAACCAGGATCGTCCTGGTTAGAATGTAGGATCGTCCTACACATTTTAGGTACTCACAACGACATCAGGCAGCAGCAAGTACGGGATGTTTAAGTGTCCCACATTAAAACTGTATTTACTTTTCCCTTATCCAAAATGATCCATATACCTACGCAAAGGTGACAAGCAAGATGAAAATTTTTGACGGGAGAGATAAGACGTGAGCTATGCTCAAGCATTTACGGAATCCCTTTGCAGCCATTTACACGACAGTTTTACGGAATCCTGTTTTCTCTACGAGAGCGTTTTATTTCTGGCATACAATACGAGAGCGACGTGTATTCTAAAAATCGTGTTTTAGTGAAAATCCTTTAAAGCTGTCTTGTCAAGTCTTTATGTGTAGAGAAAAAGCTGGGCGACGGAAACGCACAGGAAAAGTATTGTTTTGTTGACTACACATTTCCTCAAAAAAGACTTTACAGACCCGCGTCTCCGTCTCACCTCGTCGTCGTAAGTTAAGTTTGTATTTTATTTCGTGACACATGTACATATACTACAACAGTTTTTCCAGCTATCTTTCCCCCTTTTCTTCACATAACGGGAGGTGCGCTGCTGCAAATGCTTTCTTGCGTGTGTCTCCCATCGAGGGTATACTAGCAAGAGAGAAGAAAGGGAGATTATCCTACGTTTCTGCTCGCGTGCTTTCCCCTGTTTCGTTTTATCATCCATTCATCCCATTAAGTTTCACACAAAGCTGTTATTTTTTATTTTTTAAATAATTAAAACTTTAATCTTTGCTCCTTAATTTTTATCATCCCACAAGACAAAGAGAAATGTGCGTATTCATTTTACAACAAAAGCAGGAGACGGGTTGATATAAGATAATGGAAGTTAAGAAAGATTATTACAGGGGAAAGCACTTGGCTCACTAAACATCCAAGGACTACATGCATGTGTATAAGCTGTATACAATGAAATGCATTTGTTCAACTGAAAATGTTCTATATGTAAGCACTCACAATATATAAACGTTATTAAAACTGCAAGGATTCCCCGGTACAAACGTCACTTGAGAGAAAATAAGGCAACAGTGACAACAAATGTACTGTTGTATTCTCAAAGATTAGAAGGAACAATCCTTGTCCAAGCTATTGTGCAACGTATTATGTATACGAACGGATGCTTCTTATATAACATGTAGTCATTTACTAATCGCAGCTATGTGGAAATTTACTACCATGTATGTTTGCAATTAGAAATGTGCAAGGGGAACAAACAGCTTTAATTGTTAATGTATACATATGTATAAATACATTACGTTTATTTTTTCAGCTAATTTTTTTTTCAAAATTTGTGACGTCAACAGTACGGAAACCAAAAACCACGACCTTGAATTTTTTTTATACACGTGTGAGTTTTTAGGTTTGTCACAAAAAATCCAATTTGTCATGTTAGTTATGTACATACGATAAATACTGGCATAGGAAACGGAAATATTTGACGTTAATAATAAATCATACAACGTGTTTTTTGTTGCTTGGTTGACCAATGAAAAATAAACGGAACAATAAAAGTAAAATTGGCAAACTTGTAGTATTCACGTAGAGACCTGATGGAAATCTGAAAATGTTTAATCTCCATCTCTAATATCACCATTTTCATATCGGTTTGGTTATAAAACATTGCCGGTTTGTTTGTAGCTTGTCCCTTGTATTATAGGTCATAAATGTCAGAAACATCAGAGCTCCTACAACTCTTTTCGTTATCAACCTGACCTACCTAAATAAAATGTAGTGGTAATAAATAAGGATATGGTGCTTTTATTTAAACAACTGTTACGTTTGAAAAGGAAAACGCTTTCAACTTACATTTTACCCTGAGGAACAGTAGGTTGCTCTGTGAGGACCCCTGTGAGTTGGTTGCTGAACAGGTGTAGTTTCCAGCCGTATGCCTGGTGACTTTCTGTAGAACCAAGCGGTTATTACTAATTATCACCCTCTGGGAAGCGTTATGTCGCACTTCGCGCCCCTGAAAGAAAACAAAAGAAAAAATGTAAGCGGTATGAACGTCATAAGTCATATTGGTATCTGATATACCAAGAATTACAATCCTTTACGAGTTTTCATGATACATAGCATAGAACAACGTTAGCCGCAATAAAGTATGTGACGTCAGCGACGATTAACTTGTTGTTACTATCAATAATTTACAAGCGGATGCATGCTACTTTTAAACCGGGGAGAAATAGCTACCCAATTTCTCTTGCATCATGTCATTTTATCATGGTCAAACGTTAATCAGTTCGTAACACTTTAAGACATGATAAGTAAGGAAAGACGTACCACATTACTACTATTTGGAGTAAGCCACTTAGCAACATTTTATACACGAGATTCTTTTGAACTCCATGCTCACCTAATCGAAAACTGAACGGGAATGAGGTGCATATAGGTACAACAGCCTGCCCATGTGACAGTACAATCCCCCAGATGAAAGATATGAATCCTTAAAAAGGAATAGCAAGCAAGCACGTAAGGTTCCCGTAAATGGCTTAACTAAAAAGCTGAAAAGCAGTTCATGAGAGAGTCCGAAAAGTCACATTACTTTTCGACTTTCTTGCCATTTGGCCTTCTTTTTATCACTTGGCAAGCCTACGTAAAACTCTGTGTGAGACTAACACAATATAAATATCACTTGCTCTTTTTTTACTTCCTCTCTCTCTCTCACGCACCGTAACTTGGTGAGGCATGCCTACTAACTCGTGTGTGAGCGTATAATGTACAACGCACACGATTTTTTTTTACAGTGGTAGACATAGCCCCCACATTTATATGACCATGGCACTATCAAAGTATCGGTAATGGACCGATGTAAAACTTGTTACAAGTTTTTCCTCTTTCCATCTATATTGCAGTTTTGCCACTTTTTATACGGGAACACACTCCACACGAACGACATGCCCAACAACAACAAACCATCCGTCAGTTCACCACTCACGCAGCCGGGAGGCTTCTTTAGGTGACGGGAGAAAACAGTAAAACCGTTAAACCAGAAACTTTTCAGACATTTCATTTATACGGCGACGGTGAGAACGAAAGCAAGCAACATATAACATCAATTCGACTGAGGTAATAGGCTTTTGGCTTTTTGGTGTTAGTTTCTTACTATGTGGGTAGGTATATATGCTTGCTTCCAAAAACATAGTTATGTTTATGTTGTATCGTGCCAGCTTAAAAAAATCTTGCCCTCCCGCGTTTGTTTGTACCTACTTTATTGTTGATAATAGTTTCCTTTGTACATGGCATACTGTGCCATGCTACAAACAAAAAAAAATCCACAAGGTAAAATAACCTTAGTTGCTCCATGTTTTATAAAAACTATTACGACTACTGGTCGGTCTGCGAACACGATATCCCAGGTAGATACTAAAAACCTCTCCGTAAAAAGTCAAGTTTTTCGTGAACACGTTTCAACTTTTACCACCCGCTTTGTCTCTAACACCAGCATATTTTTATGCGCCGTATTAAAATCGGGGAGGAGGGGGTTTGCGTGCCGTATTAAAATTATACTCTGATGTTATCCCACACGCTTATACTAGACTATCACGTGAATTAAAACGGCTAACGCAATTTTATTAACGGGCGATTTCTTTTTTTTTTAAATTTTTTATATAAATAATTTAGAGCTTTATGCAAGCACCAATTGGGACGTTGGCTTCATCATACATTGTACAGTTGCTAGCTGGTATATTTGTGCAGAAAGAACGACCAATAAGGAAGAGTCCTCAGAACGAAAAAGAGCGGAAGTTAATCTTCCACCGTTTTCGCTTTTTGTATTTCATCAAAGTTCATTTTCAGACAAAACATTTGCTGTGTAGTTAGTCCCTTTGCAAAGCGTGTTTTAGATACAAAAGTGCACGTAGCATTTTTACTTTTTACTGAACAGTCACGTTGACGGGTTATTGATCATGGTGGTTAATAGGTGCTTTCGTATGCCGAATTGTCCAAAAAGGTACGACCCACCAATCTTGCAGTCTGGAGATAAGAACATGTTATGTCTAGAACTAGTCATATTTCCGCTGAATGGCTAAACTGCCTAGGCATATTTCAATGTAACGGTTGACTTTTACTTCATTTGTGGAGTATCTCAATTGTTTTACTCAGAAAAACACTTTTTTTATTATGGCACTATGCAATACTTATGGTTATGAAACTGTACATAGTGCCCTGTTTTAAATTCATATGCTTCTGGTTTTTGCCCGGAGCTAGTCAATTGCCCTCATCCATTGTCTACCATCTTTTCCACTGACGTGTTTAAATTTAGTATGCATTTAAGCCGTCGGGAGTACGACCATGGCCCTGCAATGCTCATTGAAATTGAAACCCCAACCCCCGCATTGCTCGAAACGCTAGAAAACCTTGAACTGTGTAGTAAGTCACAAACCATAAAACAGCTATATTCTTCGCCTGCGAATAATACAAAAACTGATAACGCAAAGTACAAAGGAAGAAGTGTCATACAAACGAGTACGACAGAGAAAGGTTCTTCAGTGCGCGGTCGTATCGAAACTTTAGTGACATTTGCCCTTTTTTAATACCATCGTTATCATCACTAGACGACTTTGTCCATATTATTCCTTCCGTTTCCTTCTTGCATGCTTCCCCCTACTGTATATGTACCAAGTTGCTCTTTCTTGTTTAGCCATGACGGAAGCAATCTTTTCTGAAAGGGCACACGGCAAAATTGAAATGGAAAATAAAGTAGCATTCGTTTCGTACCTCCGTCAAACAACAACTTGCAGTTTGTTTGATGGCGCGACAACAACAACCTTGTATATTTTGCCACTATTACTTTTGGTGATGGAATGTGTGGAAAAGACTGGTTCTTTCTACTTTAGAATCTTCTTTTCTTCTTTTTTT
>JAHZNE010004130.1:0-15785 GCA_027744055.1 Callyntrura sp. NNG-2020
GTCTTACGTTGAAACACCATTGAGCTTCTTTTACGAAAATTGGTAAATTATAGTGTAACGAGAGCAAACGATGAAAGACAATAAGATTGTCTCTTTGGACTTTGACAACAGAAGGAGCTTACAGTTTACTTACACAAGCTCTTACTTTCACCACTGTTGCTGCC
Source organism: Callyntrura sp. NNG-2020 (assembly GCA_027744055.1). Classification (NCBI taxonomy): domain Eukaryota; kingdom Metazoa; phylum Arthropoda; class Collembola; order Entomobryomorpha; family Paronellidae; genus Callyntrura; species Callyntrura sp. NNG-2020. Next base: position 165 of record JAHZNE010004130.1, read on the forward strand.
ACCACATAACAAGACAATAAGGTTCTCTGCTTTCTCTGAACAAAACTTGATTGCGGAATGTGTCCTTTGTTTGGCATAAATAAGCAAGTGAAAGTGGTGGTAGGAAGAGATACGAAAGCAGTATATTTGCACAATAGCTATACTGCGGTTGTTAGCTTTTTTACTTTAGAATAGGATACAGGGAACATTGCTTTCTTTCATCGGGCTTGTAGGAGTCGTCGTGATTTAGACTGCAAACAAGCATCCGCCGCCACCATTACAGATGATGCTAACAACCCACAACAACGGCACGCCATCTTCAACCACACGATTTTGTTTATTCAATATGCACCACAAGTAAGTTTCATTATTTATCACCACACACAAGGGATTCCATTAGGAAACCCACAAAAGGCTGTATTGTTAGCTTCAGGGCTCTTCCGGAGAAAAGTAAACGAAAAACGTTAGTGAAGTGACTCGCGTTCCTTATAGTACCATTTAGAAAATGTTTCCCAGGAAGGTAACACAATGTCGACAAGTACTTTTACTGGCACAACACCCTTGTCATTTCTACTTTAGCATTGCATAATGCTGAATAGCACTGAACTGAACAGCGCATATCTGTATAGTGCAACAGTTTAAAGGAATGTAAAGTACGGAAACACTCTGTTTCCAGCCTCGTTAGTGTAACTTCAATGTTTTTGAAAGGGACATTTCGCTACAAAAAGAGGAAGTCCAGGAAAGATACAAAATTGAATGACTTCACAGGATATTCGCAGTCCCTGTACGTGGTCCCAAGGGCGACTCACAATAACTAAGATGGACAAACAACAACACCAAAAGACACCAACAATTTGCGAGTGATTTTCACAATAAACTCAACTTCTACAATTCGTTTGTGGCTTAAAAGTCGCCAGACACTACCACTTTTTCTCACATAAATCCTGCCCAAAAAAACAAGATTTTCGGAATTCCCTGTTTAGGGAATGGAAGTAAGAGCAAAAAAAAGTTTCCTTTCCTATTCCAAGAACTGCATGCAAACAAAATCCGTACTAAGACTGTAATTCCTTTCGGCAAATGGTAGTAGTTGCTCTCCTAATGCTCTCATAAATTACAAGGTTCTCTTTTCCTTCGACTGGGATAAATGTATGAGAGCTGGTAGTATGCTAAGCCACACAAGCACTATCATACTGCCTACTATCATCCACTACTGCTACCACCACTACTAACACGTGTTATGGGAGCAGAGCGATCTAACTTTTTTAAAATAATTGAAAAGGATGGTCTCAATAGTCACCAAAATCATCAAAACACCATATAAAGTGCAACTTTACCCACTATAAATTTGTCTATTATCCTTTAAACACGGCTAAACTGTTGCCATAAATCCATCCGCACCTCCATGCCCTTTTGATGTTTGCTAATATACCAAGAAACGTAGAAATGCAATTAAGATAGCCTATTATTATCGCAAGGTTGTCAAAAGCTCGTCAAACAATACCGACTAGGTGTCAACCACCAGACAAAATCACTATCATTAAAGGTTACCTTATAAAAAATATAAATTAGTCAATCTTATTTAATAACAGAAAGCCACACAGCTGCTCTCAATAATCTCTCGTGCTAATTTATTTTATTTTATTTAAAGATAATTACTCCTGTCATTGATGATGATGGTATATGAAATATATGTGTATAGCAAATTGCACAACATATGTAAGGTTGTATAGACATATATGCGTATGAATTCCACCACGCTTTAACGCACTTATGACAGTCCACTTAGGCAACGGGATTTGAGAGTAACCCATAATTAACGCATCGACACATCCCCTCCTTTTCTGCGTTCGTCCTTATTGTTTTAGGTGACGCACCAACGCATCATCATTAGCAACTGCATAATCGTCGTCATATAATGTGTTCTATGTGACATGTTACAGTAACGTAGCCATAAAAAGAAAATACTTGTTTTCTGACATTGACGACGGTGATGATAATGGTGCTCATTCTCTACTGCCATTTAAGTAGGCATGTTACTGTTATTGCATTACAAATCACTAAATTGTTTTATACCCCTCCCCCCAACAACCAAAGACAGGCTACAGGCTGTCAAGATGACATTTCTTCAATAATACGTCGTTAGACACTTGTAATAGTAGTAGCTCCCGCTGCCGACGACGACGCCATGCTGCTGTTTTAAATGTATCTCATGTGCACTCAGGAATCGTCGTATATCAACAATAATCTTAATAGCTTAAAAATATCTCACTGGGAAAGATTCCAAAGAACGAGACCAATATACACAATAAATAATAATAGTGCAATAATATCTCATCTATTTACAAGTGTCACTGCGTTAACGTATAAACTCTATTTTTATGGTCGTATAATTACATTACTACTGTAGAATAGAATCCTATATAAGAGTCGGGCTGCTGCGTATTTTTTTATTAACATTCTCAAGATAGGAGCTGGGAATATGTCTGTCAAAGTCAGAACGAAAACTAAATTCTATTACTCATCACGTTTTTGTATGCAGAATGGCATAATATACAAAACAGCCATTAGCATTTCCGACTGTTCAACTGTGCAAGTACTATTAAGTACTACATTAATACGTGCGTCTGGTTAAAAACAACAATGTTTATATTCTAAATCGCACACATCATCATCCTCACATTAACCATCATCATCATCCACAATAATATTTAGATCAGAGCAATCATTTAGAACGTATACACATCAATGAAACGTGCAAAAACACTTTTGCTGTCTATCGTCGTTTAAAATAAAACTGCGTAGGCTTATAAAAGGGTTTAGTACTTCTTTCAGCCAACATCGTTTTATATGGGGTGCAGTAGTGTAATATTTGTAAAAAAACCATCTTGAAAACACTACCCCCGCTAGTGCACAGTCTTATATTTGTTTACTCTATTGTGAAACTCATCTCACCCGACAACATCAACTAAAATGATAATGGAATTACCGTATCATTATAAAAATGCGATTGCATTTACCTATTATTCGTATTGTTGTAAAAAGAAGTGCTGTTTATAAAATGTACATACATACGTGAACGTGTGTATACCGCCACACTCGAAATAGAAAAAAAACGCACGGGAGCTCAAATAGTAGAGCAGCGGGGTAATAAAGATACTTGGGAGATATAAAATGGATGGGTGACAAGAAATGGCACTATAGCGGCTGATGTGTTTCTGTCGCTGTGTGTGTTGTTGATGAATGAAATCGCCGGTTTTTGTCCCTTAATGGTTGATGAGATAGGCTTCTGTGATGGTTTTGCTCCTTTAATGCTTACAAGACCCATTAATAAAGTTTGCTTTCTTTGATCATACAACAACACAGGATGACGAACGAACACTGTGTCTGTGTGCACTCAACTGGTTATGACAATCTAAAATATAGTAAAACATTCACGCGTGAAATATAGGTATTTGAGGTGGTTGCAGCGTTTAAGGTGGCAGCAGTGGTGGTCGTGCTGTTACAACCTCAACGCGCGTGTTCGTCAACAGAGTGCTTAGCTGTGGTGGCAAAATAAATCGAGCCCCTTACCGCGCTCAAAGTGACACAATTCACATTCAAACTAATTGCCTTTGTGATGTATTACGATATGTCTGTAAATAAACCGCCAGTGGTTTTAGTTTTAATCTGGCTATCAACGGAATGATCTAAAGTGCCTCGCACCGCGGTGGTAAAACAATAAATGTTATAAATTACCTTCAGACCATCAACAAAACTGAGAGCGCATAGAGGTATACACAGAATGGAATAAAATAAATATAAATATGTAGATGTGATTCTGCAACACTTTGATGATAAGTTGTTGTATTATTTACAATTTACAATGCGCGTGTATTTTTATGTCTCTGCTAAAATTAAATCGTTTATAATTACAGGCATTCATGATTTTATGTCCCTCAAGTTCAGTCAATGCTAAGGGGGCTGTTTCTGAAGAAGCTGTTGTGTTCTGGGCAAATAAAGTCGTCCATAAATTCCACTCTACATGCCGCACAATTAATGGGCTATATAGCTATTGATGAAAGATAAATCGTCTTAATGCAACCGTTTTCTTTATATTAATTTGTTTTCTTTACCGCTACAAATCTCTTTGACCATCTAGCAGGTATACGTTTAGTGCGATCAAGATAAATGAGCCTTACGAAAAAATCCCTTGATTTGCATTCCTTAACCTTCGACAATGCATCAAATCAAAATGGCGTGTTTGCACACACATTTTGCAAGATATGGAGTGCGCGCGCTGTAGTAGTGTCAAGAGCGTAGCTGCATAATAAAATCATGCATCATCTCGAGTGGAGGTGGACGTGCACCTTGAGAAAATTGTATTTAAATTATTGAGAAGGGAATAAATGACGTAAACTTAAATAAAAATTAGCATCAGTGGGGATTACGCATGCCGAAATTGTTCTCAGTATTCGGTGAACCGAACTATGAAAATGGAAAAGCCATGTACACATCGAATGGATGGATGGAGGCACAGTTCAAATAGAAAGAGATTAACTTTTAAAAGTTGATTGTTCTGCCCTGATTAGAAGCAAAACAAAGGCTTTGTTATTCACAGACACAGTCCACAAAAACAAGTAGCGCCACAAACGGAGCCTCCACCCACATTATCAAGAGGTGCCTATCTCCGCATTTTATTGTAACAAATGAATTCGAGCAGAGAGACGAAACCAGAAGCCATCATATGTCATGTTCTAGAAGATGTAATCTGAAATGTCAAACGTAAAAGCAGAATAACCAGGGGTATCCGATACCCAACAAGGAAACCTTTGCTGGATGATGTGATATTTTACTAATCCCTTTCTGACGGCGAGGCTGAAACAAACACACAAGCCATGTTTTTGCTGTGTTAACCGAACATGATGCGGAGATACCTGTATTATTACCAAATACCCCATTCATCCCACATTTCAAATTCCAATTCCATCGCCATAAGCAATACAAATGTTTTTTTTTTCATTTTGCTCACCACCGCGCGCTGTATATAATGGATGGTGGTAGCTACGGTGGGAAAAAGATTAGTGGGCTTTCTCTGTAATTATCTGCCCGAGTACCGTTGAGAGGACTCACTAAAAATGATCATCTCTTGCTTGGTGTTCCGTTACTCCTAATAACGTATCCCAATCACATACTCCAGATCTTGCCAGATTTGTAATGAAAAAGCTGCCTGAAATGATGGCACAAACAGAGCAGGCAAAGCTAATGAATTGAAACTAGGCAGGCATTAAAAAGAAAATACCCGTATCATATCCATTTCTGACCTGATTCCCAAATGAACAATCATGTAAGCTCCCTGAAATCCTGCGCGGCCATTAGTCTCATTGTTCCAATCAATTACTCTCATATGGAGAAGTGCCTGCGGTGGTGTGGTTGAGTCGGTTTCATCAACTAACCACGGAGGGACTCCATTACTAATACAGCTTCAAGGTTCATTGGTGTTGTCCTAACGTGCGTACTGAGATACGTTGGTGACACCGAGGATTGGGAAAAATAACGAGGAAAATTTTCCTGGTTTCAGCGTTTCTATTTTCTACGTCAGAATATGAGAGCTTATCATGGCGTAATTCAATATAACCCTAATGTAATCCCAATGTATGGAGGAAACATATTGTACCCACCACACGACATACTAATAAGAAGTTCATTACAGCAGCAGAGAGAAAAAAGGCTTATGTTGTGTCCAGAGAGCTAGTCACCGTAACACACCTTTGCCCATGTACCTGTAACACCTCTATACTTGTTGACTTTTCTCATTTTTTATATTCCAATCTTCACCCAGCAAATGAATCTCTAGTAAAGCTTTTGTTTTCCACAACCACCTTGCGCCATAGCGGTGTTGGTCAAAATTATTGCCACATCATTAATTTTTACACAGGAGGTATCAAACTTTTCGCTTTACTTTTTTCCTTCTTTCTACTTTCTACCGCCAGCTCTTACTTCACCTAGACAAAAGATAATAACACCTTCCTCCTCCCCCTAACATTTCATCTAATACCATTGTACTCCTTCATCCTAGTGCGGAATAAATGCTCCAAAGGATTCGTGTGGAAAAATTAATGTTGACAGACATGAACCATTCCCGTAAGTAGAAGAGGGACGATCCCTGTTGCATTGAACACACACAGTGACTAATGTAAGTAGAGGTAAGTATATATTTTGGTGTACAGAGAATGAAACCATTTATTAGATATTGTATCCGTTGGTATATAGGTATACTATATGAAATTAACATTATCGTTGCACATTACACACAGCACGTAACAAAACAAACTTACTTGTTCCTCTGTGTCGATCAAATAATCTGTGGCGCTCTGTGGTTTGCTAAAAAAATCCTATCTTTTCCTTCTTTTGTGGGTAGACACTCTAGACAGAGCTCTTGGATTTTTCATTAGAAAAGTTAATTTGCTCTCTGGCAAACTCTACTCGGAAATTAAAGTGGATACACTCAAGATTGATTGTGTTGCGGTAACCAAAATGTAGTGACGTTGCCATCCTCTGTGATTTTGCAAAAATGTACACGAATACACCCCATGGTAAGTTATCAATAAAACGGTTGTCGTCTCTACATGCAAGGACCATTATGGAAAGCACCCGCTGATGAGTCTAACACAGACTGACCTTTTACTGTTCATCTCCCCAACTTGTAACCAGTCAGTAGCAGTTTTGCATCAGAAGAGAGTCAAGCAGTAGAGCAACTACTTCAACTGCAAAATAAACAGAAGCCATAATAACACCACACCAGCAGCAATAACTAGGGTATAGGTGGAAATTAAATTGATACGGAGTATCCAACAAATGCATATACTTTAGGGAATACATAATATCACACTTGAAGACAATTTGTGGTTATAGTGTGTTATAATAGAGAGAGAAAGAACGAACCAAATTGAGAAAATCGAGAAAAACTATAATTTCCCGTTTTTTTATTTCTCCGCGTTAGACCCTAAAACCACTTCACTACTGCTGCTTCAGCTCCTCGAACAAAAAAGAAGAGCCTTTCCAAACACAATGTAACAATCGATGATGTTATTAAAGAGGCAGTTGTTATTCGTGAATGCACGCACTTATGTTGATGGGGTACTCTTTTTTTATCCATGGCTGAATACTGGCAACATAATGTCGACTGTTTTTTCCACTGTGCTCGAATTTGATTACAGGCGTGTATTTGAACAGATTTCGAACGACTAACCTAGCATTAAGTTCAAGGTTTTTACTTTCCTGCTATAATATCCCTGTCCCTTCCCCACCTGTTCTAGCCATTCTCGGGTTGTCGGTTTTTTTCGTTATATGAAATTTCTAAAATACAAAGATTCTATTTTCTAGAATAATATTATGTATGCATTTTTTTTAAAGGAAAATGTACTGCCGTCTGGAAACAACGCGGGATCAACAAGGACGCGTCGTTCACAAAACAACTTCAAGTGGGGTTGGTACACCCATATATACTGCTATTGTCTTGCCGAATATGGGATGCGCTTGCTGCAACTGTTATTGCCGTTTGGGGTAATATGCACTGCGTCTGATATATCATATCCGATATCCTACATCCAATATGCATATAATCCGGTAACAAACACCAAATAATATTTACAGTGGTAGATTTCATCCAATTCTTGTCTGGTCTTTGAAATGTAAAAAAAAACAGGTACATGAATTTGAGTGCATGTAGCCACTACTGTTTTTATATTTATACAAGTTGTATCTCCAGGGTCTGAACCAGCTTGTAAAATAAGGAACATGAAAATTTTCCCCATTATCGACTTCTACAAGAAGTGTGTTATTTTGTGGCGTTTTCTATTCTCTATCCGCTTCTTTTTCGCCTCGTCTTTTTGAGAAGACTTTATTTTTCTGTCGCAATCACCCCGTTGAGACCCCTGATTTTTTTTACTGGTATGGTTTCTTGTTTCTCCAGGCAGACATGAAAAATACGAGGTAAGATGTACAACACAAGGACTGTGGAGCGAGACAAGAAAAAAGGGAGAAAGATGCTTTAAAAGAGAAAAAATAATTATATGATACGCGCAAGGAAAGAAGAAAACGTGTGTTGTTGTGCGCAGAGGGAGCAAGCTAGCTAGAAAGAAACCTGGATAAAAATGGGAGATTGAAAGAGATGGGAGAACTTGTATGATATTCTCTGGGATAAACCAGTTCCGTTTTAAATGTACTACGCTCTTCTACTACAACGAAACCTCACTTTGGATCGTCCCTCGTTGATTTTAAAAGGGTGTATTTAATATTTAATAATATACAGTTATAGTTCCATGTATCTATTATGTTTAATCACATCATTTGTTATAGAGGCGTGTAGTCGGGTCTACAGTCCACAATACAAGGAGGAGGTATATACATTTTTAATAATTTGGATTTCGTTGTTTTTGTATTTACGACGAGAAGACGCGATAAAATATCAAGGAAGAAGACGACGAACGCTTTTTATAGACTTTTCGTCTTCTATTATTAATTGAATACGTATTCATCAGTTTTTTGTCTTGGTGGAGAACAATAGGATGTTTCCTCCGTTTTTCTTTCGCCATTCCTCTTTTTACAATAGACGACAGATGAAGTAGATAACATGTGAAACATCCCCACCAGCACCCATCACCATCACTGTAGGAGCAAAAACTCAAGCGTTCTGGCAAAATCATCAAGACAAGATTCAAAAGAACGATAAGCATAAAATAATAAAATTTTACTATGAAAGGTAAATAAGGTAGACGAAGGGATTTCGTGGAAGGAAAAAAATATTACATGAATGAGCAAGACTCGCATCGGGACTATACATTATAGGTTATGTATGCTCAAGATCTTCCGCCCACGCATCTAGTCGATCTAACTGTTCAAAAACGTTCTCCCTGTTCTCTGTATAGCGTCATATATGTATGCTTTGGCTTGAGCAGCATCTATTTACATGCTCACTCTCCCATCCTTATTGTTTGGACAACATTATAAAAGTAAATTACACAAGCGTGTGTTTGTGGATGTATGAGTATACGCAGGTTGCACTTGTTACTTGCATATATCTTGTTTGTTCCTCTGTCAGTCCATATTTCACTAGGGACTTGTGGTGTGCAGTAAGTAGCCCACTCTGTCTAATAAATATTTCAACTTGTCTGCCCATCCAGCAAATCTCCTTTTCAGCAGAGACTGTTAACGTTAGTGTCAGAATGAATCGTTCAGTGGCACCTTTTCTCCAGCTCGACAAACTCAATATCACGCCACGCAGAGCATATGGAACAGCACCGTAGGTAGTATAATGTATGTTTACCATTCATTCCGTAACAAATAATAATATAATGCCAAGGAATAAGCTTATTTCACACTTGAAATTGCACGGCTATATGGTCTCACTTCTCACAAGGAGATAAGGAACGTGTATATGTGTGCATGTCAGAGAAAAGTAATTTTCAAAACTGTTTGTAATTAAGAGCACAAACACAAACTGATGACGACCCATTCCAGCTATTCCTTTTACTGACACTGTAATTGTGCAGACCTGTGGTACGAAATCGAGTTTTCACAAAAACGAAAGTCTCCTGCAACTGAAAGGAATTATATTGGTGGTATAAAGTTTTTCAGCAAAGGATACACTGTGACGTGCGTATAGTGTGCTATAAGGCATATCCAAACATTATGCATTTGAATGTGGAAAGCAAAGTTTTAATGGATTTCATTTATATTAGCCCAAAACAATGCCATTCCATGATGATCATGCTAAATGATGAAAATGTTTTATGTTTTCTGTTTTCAACATTCTTCAGTAAAAGGAAAGAATTCCCCTTTTCCCATTTGTTTCTTTCCTGACTAATCCCTCAGATGTATTGAACAAGGTTGCCATTTATGCTAAGATGTTTTTATTATTTCATCGCCATTTACCTGCCTAATATGGACAGTTAATGACACCGTATTGTTGAGGAAAATAATGAAATCCCTTGTTCTGGGGAAAAGATGAGATTTTCAGAGAATAAAGAAAGAGGCAGCATACATAACCCTGTGATTCACAAAGATTTATTCTCCTGTTTCAATCACAATATAACTCTTCAGAAGCCACAATGCAAATTCTTGTTAGAGGAACAAGATAAATTACTAGAAAAACGTAGGCTTGTAAGTGCAAGTAATTACAGAAATAATACACACTGCTTGTGCTTGTGCTTGCTCTGTGCTGGAAGGGGGATAAGCACGTACTGAAACTGAAATATTATACTTGAATGTGCGGTGTACACGGATAAACATAACGCCATGTGTACTTACCAAATTTCTGCTTAATATGCACTTTGATCTTAACAGGAGAAACGGCCCATTTGACGGTGGACGTGCTAAAAACTAAATGATTTTAACGGGCCTTTCCCTACGCTTTAAAAAGTGGTGAGAGCTGACTTGCCCACACTCATTATCTGCATCCCATTTCCACCGCCATCACATCACACAGCATTAAATTTGTTTTTAGCAGATTTTTATTCTCGGCGAGTGCACATTTTTGGTAAAATCTCATAAGAAAAAAATGGCCATGCGTCGTTTTGAATGGGAAGCAGTTAAAAATTGTGCTAAGACTGGCTTCTTGCACAGCTTGTACATCCAGGGAGAAGTTAAAACGACAAAACACGTTAGGAGAGAAAGAAAAAAGTTTTTAGAATGTTTTATGATTCACATGGAACGCACTCTGCGTAACTGACAGGAGAGTATATTTTATGCAAATGTAACCTGTTGTTTTCTCAGCAGAAAATTATTGCTATCGAGCAAATTGAAATAATACTGACTTGTGTTGTACATATCTGAATAAATGATCAAAGTCAATCGCATAAAACGTTGAAATGGAAACTGACTGAATGAAACATTAAGTGTTCCTAAGTGCACTAATGTAAACTTCTCCTGTTACTGTTTAACAAATTGTGTCACGTGCAGGAGTCCTCCACAGGCTCTTACAATGAAAGATGCAGAGTGCTACGACGTGAAGATAAAAATTTGAAAGCAAAGTCAAAGTCATTATAAAAAGCAGGTGTGACGTGTGACAAAATGTGACAGAATGCGTGATGGAAATAAAGGCACCTATATTCTGCTCACGCTACACGCTCATTCATCAACATTTATAACGATCTGTTTGTATGTGTGAAGAGCAAAAGTTTTTTTAATTCTAATTTTTTTTTCTCTCGTCGTGCTAATTTACTGCGACTACTTGTCATCTGCAATGACACCGTCACAATAAAACGCGACGGCGGTTTGACAAACGGCTTCCTTTAAACCAATCGATTTTGCTTTCAACGATGGTAAACTATTAGCGCTTTTAACGTACTCAAAACTACGTACTTGATGTTATATTATATAACAATAGCGTTTTATTATGTCGGTGATAGCCATTTATTATTATGATAATGGCATCCTTTCTTGTTTGACACAATAGAGCAATAATTTAAAAACATAATTCACACATATCCACTTGAAAAGATGAACGCGCTTACTCATTATGTAGTACTTACTGTAGAAGCTCGCAAGTTGCGAGAGTCGCAACTCCCAAGAAGAAACCCAAATTTCGATCTCGATTCTCCTCTACTGTCAACGCAATTCATTATATCATATAGCATGATTATGGCAAACTTTGAAATAAGCCGCGAGCTTGTCTATGTTCGTGGCTGGGTCATACTAATACGTATGGATTTAGAAGCACAAAACCTTGAGACGTTAATGCAAGTTTGTGAACTCGTAGTGGCAAACAAAGTGTTATAATTATTTCTTATTGCCTCTAAACTTAATAATATTGCTGCCACAACTGTCACTATGTGGGTTAATGTCAATGCTTCAAGTTATAAAAATGATCACGCACTTCAATTTATACTTTGCCGTATACCCGTTTGCAGTTGCAGCTTTCAATTTGAGCATTTTTTAGGATATACATAGCAATAGCAATATAGATACTGTTTACATAGAAAACCCGGTTATTAGATAAGATACGAAGTAATATTGAATATGCTTCATCATGCGTTAGCGTTACCACCGCCATATTCAATTGTGGGTAATGAACCTGCCGTATCGTAAATTCGCAAGAAGCCATCTAAATCGCGCTCTCCAGACAGAAACTAACAACCAACGAAATTGGTTATATAAGACAGGCGATTTGGGTAGTCTTTTATATATTATTCCAACAAATTAAATATACACCACACAATTCAGTATTCCCTACATGTACGATTGAGTGGAGTAAAGTGCCATGTAACCTTGAAAATTTCAAGTCTTTCTTTCGATATTAGAGAGTGCTTGACACATTCTGAGCATAAAAGTCTAAGTAATTTATCGCGGGATAGTATAAGGTATATGAATGCATGTACTTGTTATGGAACATCAAACAAAATAAGGTCGCACGTTAATATTATTTTTATACTTTTTATGTATATATATATCTTATCGTCATTTTATATCTTTTTTTCTCAATTAGCATGCGTATAATTTGTACATTCTGGAATTCTTTCCTAAAAAACGAACATGTTCTTCTTTTCTCTGTGAAAAATCCAGAAAAGCTAGAATTGTGTGAAAATACGATATATGTAACATTTTGGACACTTGGAATCATTACTCTTCTTGTCTCTTGTGTCGCTTCCCACGAGAGGAAATACACATATACACCACGGTGGACTCCGTCTCGTTTGTCGCAATTGCAACATGGTCTCTTATCAGTAACATTATGCCAAACCACGAAGTAACCCTTTCTTGTGTGTATTTATATACGTGTAGCGTGTAATTATGAACAGGCGCCAGAAATTTAATAAGCGTACTAACTGCTATAACGAGTAACACAAATCTGTAAATAAATTTTTTGACCATTTTTGCTCATCGTATTACATTTTTATTTATAGTCAGCCCCAAAACTAGTTCTCTTGGTTGGAAAAAATTTGCTACATTTCAACCATGCGACTCATTCGTTTAATATCATCATTACCATCTCGTCTTCTTCAGCGCTAGACAGAATCCTAAGCAATTTAGATAATGTTCTACACGAAAGAACAAAGTAATTGGAAAATTATCTTAGCATTTAAATGAGCTGAACCTACAGGGCAAATATTATTCATGTGTGTCACCTCTATTTCTCCTCTACGATTTTGCCACAGACAAATATAACAATAATAATAATAATAGTAACTAAGAAGAACTATTGTCATTGTATACTCACTCCTGTGGTACTATATAGGCATATTCGTTAGCTACAGTAAAGAAGATAAACATCAATCTTTTCAAGTAATCAAGATTTCCTGCAAATTGTAAGTGGCAGTGACTAGTTTATTTAGTCTTTTTATATAGCTCCTAGGCAAAAGCAAGATTTACAGGAGAAGGCTCTCTGCGCGATAAAAATGAGCCATAAGAAGATTCACCGCAATTTTTTCACACACATATACACACAAACATATCAAACCTCATCATAACGAAAGTGAGGGAGACGGACAGAGACACATTATATCACAAGATAAATTCATATTAGTATATCTTGAGCTCTTGCATGCTACATGCTACATGCTACATACGCAGTGTGTGTTGTATAGACTTGTAGTTCAATTTGCTGACTTCACTCACAATTGCCACCAGAGAACAAAAATAAAGCAGTGACATAAAAACTTCAGAGGGAGCTTGTCTTTTAAGTCAAAAATACTACTTGGGAGACGAAGTGTGTGTGTGTGTGTGTAATACCTCTATAGACCGTGCAAAAATGTAATTTTGATATTTGCTTTGATCTAGTGAAGAGAAACAGCATAATTGTGAGGAGGCTTACGAAGAATACGGTGGTTACGTCATGTGAGCGACAGTTGCAGTTGTAGATGGACTGGTATACTGCTGAGAGTAAAACTGTGCGGTTCTTGACAGGACAGTGTAAGTGTAACAAATGCCCATGTTTGCTGTCACGCAGGATGGGTAAGACCCACTGAAAAAAAGACTATTATTATTTTACAACCCTGCCCTGGCCTGCTCAACTTGTCACTTTTCCTCTCACACAGGATTATTATATGCCTACATCTCATGTACACACACACATGCACATTTTTGCTAACCATTGTGAAATAAAAGAATATTTTATGAACATGCACTACCAATAAAATAGAGTGTGCACATAATTCATAGACGAACTAGATAGGCATAACATGTAGACAGACAGATTCAACTTGCATATATTACTATAATTCAAGTTAAATCAGCTCATCAGCAGCAGCGCCAACACCAGCGTCATCATCACTATAAACAAAACGACGACCGACTGCAATCATCTCCTCCCTGAAAGCCCACACTGTGTTGACTGTCAGCTTACTTGGCAAAATATGTAACTTGTAGGGAAACTTGGATGAATAGGGAATTTTTTGGTAATCTGGGAACCTATCTTTCTGCATTTTCTTCTTTTAACTTCTTTTTCTTGTAAAAAAAATCGTCAGTATACTCATTTCGCTCCATAAAACTCCATGCAGAAATAAAGACGAAAGGAGAAGAAGAGTGTCTAATGATATAAATCATGACGTTAAGCAAAGGTAGCTGTGAACTGTAATAAATTACGAGACAGCTCAAGTAATTTCCTTTCTGTTTTGATGAATATAAAAAGTTGCCACATCATCTTAATCATTTTATATTATTTTTATTGTAATGCCACCACACAATGTTTATTCTTTCTGGGCTTGTTTTTTTATTGCCCACTTCGAACATTTTTATCTTTCAGTAGTGGCACACTGTGTATTTTCCTTCGCCACGGTAGGGTCAAACAACCAGTAATGAATTAACTTATATAACTGACAAGTTTGGTCACATTTTGCACAAAAAATACAGAAAAAATACACACAAAAAGTAAAACAATACTAGATTTAAATCTTTTTGCATAAAAGCAGCGTATACTACTTTTTGCATCGTGTGATATGGCCTAATAGTCGTATGTATGTACATATTGTTCATTCATGTGCTTTTTATGTGAAGCACGCTTACTTCACAAAAACAGTAAAAAAATCCCTGTAAATAAAAAGTCAAATTTTTGTTGTAGTTTGCATGCATTTTTTCGCTTGCTTTGTTGGCTTTTTAGTTTTGACAACTTTTCATCCCTGTTATTTGCAAGTCATGAATCACGCGTAAAAGCCCTATTTCGAGAGAGGATGCCAATTTAGAAAAATGCCAGAATCATAGAGGCGCATTTATTATGTAAAGGGATGAGGAACACAAGTTTTTACATATTTCAAAGATTACGTTCGCATTTACATCAGAAAAACAAAAGACGGTCATAGGCAATAAAATTGCCTAATTATCTGTATATCATGACAGGAGAATCTGATACAAAATCTTGGTACAATAATGATAACTACTGTATTGAAAGTTGTAGTAATTAAATAGCATAATAATGATATGCACTTGATACTTTTTCTATTATGTCATTATCAGAAAACTACTTTACCAAATTTGGAAAAGTTTGAGGTTGATGATGCCGTTAATAATAATTGTTTTTCCTTGCTCATTATTGCAAAAAAAAACTGGGTGCACCACTAAACAACAACCTAACTCCAAATCAACGACAATGCCGCTTTTTTATCAAAGAGCTTAAAAGTTGATAAGCAGTGATTTTTATATTAGCATTGTCATGCATGCTGTCTTCATTTT
>JAHZNE010004131.1:0-42872 GCA_027744055.1 Callyntrura sp. NNG-2020
ACCGCGCGCAGCACCGTGTTTGTCTAAGGCATGTAATTTATCCTTTCTTTCCCTCTCCATGCCTCATCCTCGTGTAGTAATGCCCCACATATAGAGTACAAGAGAGAAAAAATAAAACGCAACACACCAATCAACAGTAGAAGCCTTCATTAGTGGCAGAGTGAGAGAAAAAGCGTGGTAGGGATCCATTTCTAACCATTTCGTTATCCGTGACTTTCTTCATGGAGATAGTAGTCGCTGCTGGAAGGCTAAATTTCGCTAGGATGACGAATATTACCATTCTACTATGATTAGAGGTAGCAGGTTAGAAAAGCAGATGAATACAGGCCAGGCAGACACACGACCACGTTAGTGAAACCATCCACCTACATGCATTTTGCTCATTGTTAGTTAGTCTTTGTGTGAGTGAACGCATATGTATTAAACTTATTTAGCATCAGAGGCAGGAAATGAGCTCATTTTTGATGCCTCAAGGGATCCTTTCCCGAGCACAGGCTAAACCAAACGAAGAGGAAAATAGTCATACTCACTACAAACTCTATTATACGTAACAATAACTTTTCTTTCTCTCTCTCTTTCTCTCTGCTTCTCTAAAGACCTGTTGTATGACGCGCTTAACTCCGCTTTTGGTCAAACACAGCACCTAGCTTTCAGTATGAATATTTTTTGGAACAAATTGACTAAACGAAAGAGTATGTGCTGAGTGGCGAAGCATAAAGGTGTAAGTAAGACAGAAATCTCACAAAAGGCTTATATATAGTTGCAAATTAAATACAAGGTTGACAAATTGCGGATGGTTTTTTAAGCGCATTGAAGAAAGGATGCCCAAACACCCAGACGTAAAGACACCTCTCTCTCTCTCTCGCTCTATTTCTGTATATTTTTCAAACTTTTCCAACGTCGCAACTTTGTCATCCTTTCAGCAGGAGCGAAATGATAATAATAATTGTGTACGCAAAAAAAGAAAGATGGAGGATTTTTTCATTTTTTCCCAGTATATTCAACTCTCCATCTCTGTCGCTCTCGACGTATCCTCTATCCTTCTTTCTGTAAATGCACTTGATGTCAGTCTTAAGTGGCATTCATTTAGGCAGCTTTACATAAAAAACGTAAAGTAAACTCATGCCTAGCCCGCGTGGCTTGCATAATTTTCTTTGTACATATCTCCGTCTTCTCGTGCAACTGGGTAATATATCTCTTATGCTTTTGTCAGAGGATATAAAAATGTTGCAATATCAGCAAAAAAAATCGAGGAAACGAATGAGTGAAAAAAACGAAGGAGAATGACATGTATCAAGAGCAGAGGCATGGCACGGGTGGAGAATATGCTCTTGTTATATTTATACTATTTAGATAGTTCGGTAATGACGAAAACGTATATGCTCGCAATCAAAAGCAAACTATTTTTAGTAGTATTTAGTTTATTATTATCAAACGCAAATACTATTAAGGTTATATAGCAATGTTGTCCCGTACTGAGGGAGCTGTGTACCTTGTTTCAGGGAAGGTACTTAGGCGTCTCTCGTTTACATTCATTCATAAATCATATCGTGCAATCAGGCACACAGGGGAAAAGCAAAGACCCCCTCCTCCCCTTTGGTAACGGGGTTGTTGATGAACACAATGATGTGTAGTTTCTTATATTTCAATCAATAACTTTCACCATTGCTAGTTTACTTAACTAACTCATCTTTTGTGCGAGTAAAATAATGAGAAGGCAGGAAAACCACAATGTACTTGACTGACTGTGTGTATCTAAGTATATGCATTTTATTGCTGTTGCGAGTTATGCATGAGTTTTTGGTAATGATAATGACGATGATGATTGATGATAAAGTAAAAAAAAATGTTTATGACGTGACGACTCTGTTATTTTTGTATTCTTCACTGCTACCCTCTTCTCTGCATTCCCCAGTGTGCTTGCTTATTGTGTAAGTTTTTTTTGGCAGGGCATTCGTTATCAAAATGCAGATCACATGTCGTCATTATTGCGGGGGTTGTTGTTGGGAATAATGGTAAAACCAGACAGATGTGATGTGTTTGTAGTGGGTTATAAAGTAATTTAGGTGAATTCTGTGGAATGAAAGGGGTAGGTAAGTTGGTTAGGCTAGGACAGGGAATTGAATCGTCTCAGATTTCAAAATATATACGACCTAAAGCATAAAAACTTTGCACACGTTTCTACGCACAAAAAATGTCGTTGGCAATAAAAAATCCACTTTTACCCTGAAGAGCGTGTGCTGTAATAAAGAGAAGTGTGCTTGACGGTAAAAGTCTATACACGGGGTATGTTATTACGCTTGATGAGTTTATCGAGGAAAGAGTCCCGAGTGTCTTTGATGTTATCGGCAAAGGAATGTTTGACAATGGTTAAGTTGCTGCTGCTGCTGCTGTTGTGACGAGAGAAAGTTGGGGCAATCCGACATGTGATATATCTCTTTCCCAGCAGAGTTGAGTGGAACGGACTTGTCTGTCTGTCGTGTAAGTAGTATAATGAGGATGCGAGAGAGGGGTACGACGAAACGGGATTGGAGACGAAGCAATTAAATAATTTGACTTGCTCAATCCATTTTACTTTGGAACGCTCACATCGCTCTCAGATTATATGTACTTGACAATGAATCTGTTGGATTGCTGTGTAGCAATGAAATCGAATACGGACAAATACACGTGAAATTAACGAGGTCTATGCTACTTATATAGCAACAACTAGTTCGAATCTAAAAAATTGACGATCGTTATTACTATAAAGGTACATTATGTTGGTAATAGAAAGCATGTAAGGAGATTTGACGTTAGCATAACATATAAAGTTTCACCTCCGTTTTGTAAACATCAACTTTTTATCATCCTAACGATCGTTGTGTGTGCTGTCGTCATCAGGCAGACTACTGAAATCGTGAAATCTACGCGTGACTACTCTGCTGAGTTCAACTTTTGTGGCAAGTTTTTGTTGGATTCTCACAACGCCCCGTACTATTTGCTACGTATATAAAGCGGAGCAGAGAGGACAGAAGCAAAACCAACACATTTTTCATTCTGTCTTGTCAGTTGGTGGGAGCCGTGGAGAAGAGTATGCTACACAAAATTCGGAGAGGCACTCTCTTTCTCTCTTTGTATACCCCATTGTACTAGCTGGCACTGCACGCAGCCGCTGACGTAATATGGCGAAGCTTGTCCTGTGACCAAATTTTTGATTATGTAGTATACATATATTTGTTTTTGTCCACCACAAAGTTTATTTTTATCCGAGTTCGGTCGTCCTCTTCTCTTTTTGGGCTGGTACTGATGACGATAATCATGATAGCAAGGCAACACAATAATTACACACACGTATTATTTGCATTCAATAGTCCATTGAAGGAGCAAACAAAACGCGACTTGTGCTTGCAAATATAGCAAATAATACGCAATAATATGGGATCGTTAATATACTGTTAACGTTTGATAGCAAAGCATACAAAGGTAAAATGGGAGTATGAAAATAAAGTGAAAACGTCATTTCACATTATGTGTACAAGTAGCTTGTGTGTGGACTATTTTCGATCATTTCCCACGATGGAAGTTTTCACGTGTGACGGATTAGGCTCTAGATAGAATTGGAATGATGAACCAAAACCAGTTGAGTTCATGTTTAATCGGTTATTTTGGGAGATTCTGACAGGCACCGTACATTCAGTAAGACCAGTAATAAGGAAATGTGAAAATGCTAATAATAGTATCGTATCAGCATGCTGTGAACGTTGATATGTGTCATGTAGAATAATAATAATTAATTAATATAGTAATTAGTTCCATAAATAGTAATCATTTAATGCCAGTCCGGTTACAATCTACAAAATGACTTGCTATTGATCAACAGCAAACCGATCAAAGGATAAATATAACGATTAATTTTATCTTTGGCGAAGCATATAAAAAGCACACACTTGCACAGACACACTTCACTTTACGGCTCTCTTACCCAACCATAAATGATTATGATGATGGGTGATGTGACGATGAGGATGATTATAACGAGAGCCTACCATAAATGTGCTACAGTCATAAAAAATGTTGTGCTAAATAATACTGTCAACTGTCGTTTAGGCAAAAACATGTACACAGGTAATTGATTATAAACCAAGCGATATATACATAACTTTCTTTGGATATCTTTTATATACCTGATGAGCTAGCTAATATTTTGTGTGTGGCTCTCCAATGGAGAGCAGCATATGTGTGAGATAATAAATACATAAATAATGCTGCTCCATCAAGCATACAAATCATAAAATCTTTTTATGTTGATTGTATGTGCACAATAATGATCGTGTGTTGCTGCCAGCTTGTCCGTAAGGATACACGAATTGAAAAGATAAGGTCAGAGGTTAGACCAGCAAAGGAGAAAGTAGGTTATGTGTTGAAGGACATCTAACAGAAAATGGAATTATACTAACAACTCCTTCTCGCTTCTTCTTAACGGGAAAAACGTAATAGGATCTTGCTTTGTATGCGCATATGTCTTAAAAGGTGAGAATGCTCCTTTTTGTCTGCATCTCTCTCTCTCTCTCTCTCTCTCTACGCCTCACACTTTGGTACTTATTATTACAACATAGTTCACATCTCTCTCGTAGAATTCCAACCGCTCCCCCCATTTGCTCACTGTCGTTTCCCATAGTGCTCATGGCGGCTTAGCTGTTCTTCATTTTTAAATTGGTTGGCTGTTGCTAAAATTGGAAGGCGCTATCTCAATTTTTTCTATCGAGGGAGAGAAAAATTGATAATGATGACACGAAATCTTTTTTTGAGAAGACGGAATGATACAAATTTTTGTGCTTGCCTAGGTTATGTAGGCATATCCAGGGATGTGTATTTACACGACACACACCTGCACTGCAGCTTATGTAGGTATGTATTTATTGTCAATCGTCATTGTCAAAATAGAAAATTCACAGCGTGACAATATGTGATATTTTCAGGGGGTATGATGTAAGAAAAACGCAACCTAGGAGAATGAAGAACAAAAAACGAAGCGCACAAAAAGTGAAAAAAGAGAGGCAAAAGGTAAAAACGACGGGGGAAAGTGCAGTAAGACAAAGAGAGGAAAATAGTAGCACAATATTTTACATATACGATACATAGCATCATTATTATCATTTTATGTCTGTCTACCTGATAGCAAGGAGAAAGCATGGCACTTATTTCTAGTTAGGTACATTCCGCCTTATACTATACACTAGCTTATATGTATCATGCAGCAACTCCTGATTTTTTTTACAAATCGGCATTGCTATAATGATGAAACGGTTTGACAATAGGTACAAATTGGAGTTTTTTGGAAAATTGTTTACTTCCGTTATCTTTTTACATAATGTTGTTAATTCCCGCTCTAACATTTTTGGTTTCATCATCGTTTCTTTGTTTTACAAAAATTAAGAAATGTTTCATCACCGTATTGCAGACATACCGTATACAGTTCATTTTGAATATGGACATTTATTATTCATAGCCTAGGAAAATAACATAGTCCATCTCTGCCATTTTACTTATCATCTGTCACTTTGCTGGCCTTTTGGCGATAAGAAAACGATTCAGGCGGGATAAGCGTATATTTAGATAATTGTTATAGGGCATATAGGTAGTAGATACAAAACGCGACGTAATTTTTACAGGTTGTTTCAGCATACTATCTATACTTTCTGCTACCAGCCTGATATAATTGCTCATTGTAAATCTATTTTTTTTACAAAGCAATCACTTGACATTTTACCCGCAGTGTGGCTTAAGGAAACAAGCGGCAATAGTTTTAATTGTAATGGCTTTTACACATGCATGCATTCATCAATTTTCAGTATAAATAAACTCGACGACGATCGGGTGGGTACATGAGTGTAAGTGTGTGTGTGTGTATGTGCATGTGGAAATATCTACTATTGCTTTAGTCTTGATAAATAACTTATTGGCTAGGCCTGATAACCCGACAACGACGACTACTACTACAACGATGATGATGATGATGATGATGATGAGGATATGACGAGTTAGGAAATACATAAATATAGTTCGATTTATCAATCTAAATAATGTGTTCTTAGGTTTTTCCTGACTGTTGCATTCCCTTAATATGTGGTATGACGTATTTGCGTTTTTTCTGTTTATCAGCGAGTTTAAGTAGAGACCATCACAGACAAAAGAGAACTTGGTAATTGCGTCACTGTTTCTAATTTCTTTGTTTCATGACGTGTATTCTACCGTGTCATTTGCTGGTGGTTGTTCAATTTTAAAAATTGCTTTCTCGAAACCACTCTCCTCTACCACCACCACAGCCGCTACAAAAAACAAACAAAAAATATCGTTATTACTCATAAATGAAAGCTGCTCGATTTTGTCCTTTGTCATAATGTATACATATGGACATTGCCACTGCTGCGTACACACGCTTACGTACATACATCTATCTATCTACCCATATATTGGCAGTTATGATTGGCATCTGACATTTTCAGAAAAAAATGTAGTTGAATTATTATTACAATTGAACGAAATATTCTGCTCGTCATATATATGCATGTGAAAGGAGTGAATGTTACTTGGGGTGGCGTTGCAAAATCCATGTCGTCATAAATTGTCTGTCTTTGTAATGTCGTCATTGTACGTTGACCATCATCACGTTATCAAACAGAAATCGGAAAATGGAAATTCTACAATATTGAGTTAAACGGCCAAAGTACGGGAAAAGAGAATAAATATATAACGATGATGATGATAAATACACATATATTATGTATAAGTAATGGTGATGTGATGATACCTACGTCAATGCGTTCATATGTGTACGTGTGTGTAATACCATAGAGCAACATACACGTCGTATGTACGTACCACTGGTAGATTCCTTGCACCTGAATAATTAATATGCAAAGTTTGAGAACGGAGAAACTTAAAAAGTGAAGTTACTGTTTGTTGAAACATCCTTCCTTCCTTAGTTTATAATTATTCTGAACTGGTGCAAAAGCCAACTACGTCAAACGACGCGGGCAATGGCAATTGGACAACAGAAATATCCGCCGAGAGTAGAAACTAATGTTGAACAGGTATCGTGTTTTGCAAACATTTGAAATTCCGGAGAAATTTAAGAGTTGCTTTATGATGTGTTTTTAAAACTTGCACTTTAGTCGTTGGAGGCGAGTATGAATTATGCAAGTTTTGTAAAAAAAAAAAAAGGAAAAGAAAAGAAAAAAAATACGCCCACTTTCATCAGCTTGTACTTGACACTTTATAATCACTTTGGAAAGCAGGAGAAAAGGTGGTTTAATTAAGTAATGACGCAAAAGTTAACAACACCATCAAGTGATTGCTTTGTGGCATTTTGTGGGACATGCTCAAATGCTATAACAAAGACAAACCAAGTGAATGAAGAAACAAATAGCCGGAAAGCTTTCCTTTGCTGTATATCATACAGTTTCGGATGTCGCCTACGAAAGCGCAACCTACACATATAGGCTTTGTTCAGATCTATGCTGACATTCCCATAGGTGTATCACTTTCTGTGTAAAATAGGTTATAGAAAGTTGTTATTATTACACTAATCTGGAATGACAATTGACATTTTCCTTTTTGTTTGACATCGCCTACACTAGTTGTATTCGAAGAGAAACGGTTTAGGTCGGTCGACGGACAACAAATCGTTATTATTCATTTATGACTTATTTCCAAAGTTTCTCATTGGAATTCACTTGTCACTTCGCATTGCGTCATTGTTTCTTTCCAAAATTGAACAACGACGTGTCATGTGGTGCCAGTTATAAAAAAATGAAAAAGCGAAAGGTTTATAAATAGCGTGTAAATGACATGGAAGTAAACAGAATCTGAAAAGTGGGGCGAACAACAGTTTTTGAACAAAAACCTCCCTTTGTCAAATGTAGGCATAAATGACAATAATTACGAGAACGTACTATTTTAAACGATAGTATATATAGCAGGACTTTATGGATTTGGGAGGACAAGATTGGGAAAAGATGACAAAACTTGCCAATAGGTAAAACTAATAAAAGTCTAAATGCAGAAAATGAAAAATTTACAAGCAAGGGCTTTTGATAGCTAAAAATATATTTCTCAGCTCTCCTGGGTCTTAATCTACAAAGGGAAAGACCAGAGGGTATTGTTCCATCTACGTTTAGTTTGGTGTATCCGCATTTGTATGAATGAAAACGGGAAGCAGTAGCTTTCTCCAACCCCGACCGAAGGTTAGCAAACTAAACATTAATTGAGAAAGCAGAGAAAATCTTGTTTTTCCTTTCTCTCCCGCCTGCAAAGCTAACAACTAGAGTGAGGGAGAGAGAGAATCATTGGTGCGGATACGGACATAATTCAGAGACAAAATAAAATAATATGTCTGAATACACATTGTAGTTGAATGATCTGATCTGCTGATGGTATAGACTCCTACATTGCATTGATGTTATGTGATGTGTTACTGAGGGACAAAAACAACTCAAGACAGCGTATTATGTATGTATTGTGTGTATTTGTGTTTACCAACTACTTTCCCTTGTTTTGTCAGCAGTGCCGAGGGCACATATAGTTTTGTGGTTGAAGAGAGGAAACGTTTCGAAATGAATTTAAGGGTGCATTGTGTAGGACATTGCAATATTTGTTTACATGATTGTTTGTTTGCCTTTTTGTTTCTTACGCACCGCAGAAACAATAGCCTTTCAAGGAAAGCAATTTTCTGCGGTGCGGTGGTAGTGGAACAGTGGCGGAAGTCTCTTGCTGGTTCCAATAATGTTACAGCTTGCGCATTTTTTATATTTGTGAAGGAAAAATCGGTATCGAAAATGAGCAAACAGTTTCTGTGTTATGTAATGACGATAAGTATCTTTTGTGATGTATTTACCTATGTAGGCATAGTCTTATCATTTGAGAAACTTTCAATTATTCTGAAACACATATTGATATTGTTATGCTTCGTATGACGTACTTGGGAAAGCGATTGTCACATTGTGATTTTAGCGGAGGTACAATGATGGTTTTTTGGGGACACTGGCATTTTTCAAAGAACTTGTTGATCAGTCGTTAGAGCCGGTTTTGAACGACCAATCAAGTGCTCCATAATATGCATAGGAAATAATTATATTAATTAGGGACATGCACTAGAAAATTAGCCTCTGGACTGATACATAAAAGTTGGGTCAACTACCGCATACCTGTGAGACAAGCGGAGTTTGAACAAATTTTCCACATGAATATGGTGTCGTTTTTTAATCATTTCATCTGAAGTTCATTTAAGCGGGTGTATGTATTATGCAAAGATGTGTGGAACGTATACATCAAAGAATGAACAATGAAAATTTCCTCCTTTCCTACATGAACACCGATGTACCATGTATAATGTAATTACGTACAGCTACCCCAAGGTATCATCATAATATTGTGTATTGGGGAGTTTGAGAGAAATTGAGCTTGTTTGATGTAAAGTGGAATACGCTTCATAGTAAAATGCATAATGGGTAGGCCTACAGAGAGGTTGAAAATAAGGGCATGTGCATATGTATGCATAATTATGCACGTAATTGAATTTCCGCAAAGAGACAGGAAGTGTTTTTGGAATAACGAACAAGAACCTCTTTTTCTCTTTACACATTAGTTTGTCCCCTTTTTGAATTATGTGGTATGTGGCCATTTGTTGTTGTCAGCGTATATGTTTTTGTTAACATTTTCCCAATTTACTGCAGAATACTTGTGTGTGAATACATATATTTATTTACAACCTTCAAACTGACGTGGATAAAAATATTGAGTGAACCAAGCAAAGAGAAAGGGAGAAATGTGTAGTAAACATATTCAGGGTCTTTAAATTAGGGGAAGGACGAATACATAGTTCATCAATTTGAAATATGATGCTTTCACCCACACATATTGACAAAAATGTTCAACATCCTCAATCTCAGATAGTGTCACTATGTAAGTTACACGTGTTGTTGTCAATGTATTTCCAAAATACCACGAACACGTGACAATTTTGCAGGTCATGTCCTGTAAAACCCCACAAGGTCCTCGATACTAGAGATGCAATTCACAATTTTCTAACTTTTTTCCATGTGTCTGTCTACACCACTGTAGAATGCAACAAATGATTCGATTTTTCGTTTGTCTTATGAAGGTGGTTAGGGATCAAGTCATTTAATTCAATATTTCATGGAGAAGTTTGAATAATGAACAGTAATACCATGCACATTGCAATACTGTCCTTGTCAACAATTACTGACGATTCGCATCTGGCGTCTATCTTTTCAACGCATACAAGGTTGTTTTGGTGGCGGTGGATAATTAAATGATTTTGGTTGAATTTATGGTGACGTAGACAGCAGAATTTTCATGTAGTACGGCTATAGCTCAAGGCAAAAGAAACGCTGAAATTTAAAAGAGATTTTCTGAGTACGACTAAAACACCTTTGTATATGAAAGTAGTTTCTTTTATTGAAAGTAGCTTACAGAAAAAAATACACATAGATGTTAATTTCTGTCGTTAATTGAGTTAATGCAACTGAAGGGAAACAAAATTCTGCTTAAAAGAAACGGGTATGGTTCAAAAGAATGCCCGAAATAGATATGTAATTCTATCAACCTTGCATTTAATCTAATAATGAATATGGTTCAGTTGAAAATAAAACCAAAGCCAACAACAGGACACTAAAGTCTGGTCTAGACAGAAAGCCAGAAAATTTGTATTTCAGGGGAAATGTTTGCTTTCTTTTCATAAGAACTGTTGAAAATTGATAAGCCTTTTGAGCTTTTCTATTTAAAAGGTAAAAAGCAGCGTTGAAAAAGAAAGAACAAAACTGACTTGTGTGGTTTCTTTCCTGTGTACTTTCGTGCAGACTGGTCCCTCCAAAATGTAGTTAAAAATTTGAATATTTACATACTTAAAGACCTTGTGCATGTATGGGCAATATTGTGTAATCAACAACCAAAAATCTAATAATAAAAAATGAGCAAATTTTTCTGGTAATTTTTGGATTAGGAAAGAGGAAAAACGTCACAAAACATAGAGGAGGTCTAGTTAATTTTTTCTCTCTTTCCTTTTTTCTTTCCACATGAAAAAATGGTGGAGCTATTTTTAGAACTATAATTTCTGAATTGGCCGGCATTTCCTTTCTAGAAAAGACTTATGCACAAGATATTTGCAGGCATATCTATACAGAGTAAGTTCATATATGCATATCGTATACTTTCCGTCATATAAATACTCTTTTGCAAAAACGCAGATTGAACGGAGACCAACAGTGGAATGTACTTCACAATAATAATCGTCATAAAAATCTTAATAATAATAATAGAAATGCCACTTGACTGCATGGTCCTTTACTTTTCCGTCCAACTCAGAATATGCACGAACTTGTAGAAGTTTTTTTCCAGTAAATGGAATGTCCTCTTTAACTATCCACATATATCATTCATACAGCATGAATGAAGGGAAAAGACCTTATTTTTCTCTCTCTCTCTCTCGTTCCCAACATGTAAACAGGAATAAGGAACACTAGTCTTTCAGACAAACCGACCAGCCGACTGCATTGCATATTGTATTTACCAGACGAAGTTGACTAAATTCTCTCTCTGGAAAGAAACAGTGTATATAGCATGGTATTGTTAGTGGCAACAAAAATAGATACGCATGTGGTTATGCACAAATCCATAACAGTGCTAAAATTAATGTATGTATTTATAAAGTTTTGGCACCAAGCACCGAAAAAATGCTACCATTGTAACATTTTTTTCTTCCTCTGACGGCATTTTGGGTAAAAATGTGTAATATCTGTGAGTAGGGGGGACCTGTGTGCTGCAACTACTGTGTGAATGAATGGTGCATAAAAATATGTACAAGCCGTTGTTGTTGTAGGGACATGCCTCCAAAACATAACGTTGTCGTAACACAGTTAATTGCCTCTTGATACTATAAAATGGGTATGAATACACACACAGGAACTTTCTCCATCAGCAGTAAACTCATTGCTGGTATTGTGATGTAGGTACAGTTGTTATAAATATAGTCACGGCGGAATGGAAGTGAAACCTTGTATTTTCTCCTCGTTTCCTGTCATTATCCTATTAAGTATTTTATATTCTTTCCTCCATCCTCAATTCATTTTGTAGAGGTATACATATTGTAAAGGGACACACAAGGGAGAATGCGTTACTTATTTTTTTCATAAAAATGCGGTACACCAAGTTAAATTCCTTTGTACATGTTGACATTCATCAGCATCAACTGCCACACATTTACACTCACAGAGATACACACACACACACACACACACAAGTATAAATGACGTAACTACTGTGTCGTTTGTTGACTGCGAGGACACACAAATAGCCATGTCGAACGTAAAAAGGAACATGCTCAATTATGCCACTACTACCGACGCTAAATATGGAAAAAATTACAATTGTATGTTTTTTTTGGTTTATTTCGCCATTTCCCGGTATGAGCCAGAAATAGGCAATGAATTATTTGTGGCCATGCAACGCTAATTTTCAAGCAAGTGGCCATGGCTGGCAGAGAGATAATGAGTTTCATTACATTTAGCAAATTTGAAGTAATTTTCTCCAATTTTTAGGTAAAAGCACGATGATGATGATAATGTCAAGCCGTCGTTAATTATTTACTTAAGAAATTATACTGCATAAGTGTGTATATGTGTGCGCGGACGCGGGCAAAGTCAGACCGTATATATATTGCGTTTTTAATTCCACTCACAACCACCCTAAAAATAGATACTGCTCCACGGACAATAATAAATATCGCGTGTTTGCTCGCCGAAAGTTAAGCAAATGTTTTCTGCTTCCCAAGCAACACCAGACGTAACGGAATATTCTGGCGAGGGATATACTTTTACCTCTTTACTTCACGAACAAAATAGGAAATGAAAAGTGGAAATAACAACATCGGTATTATTTGATAGCTATCTGACATCTAATAAAGCTTACTTAAAGTTGTAATTTGGTATCGCGGTAAATCAATGACGTTAGTATGTACATAACTAAAGCTGCTCGGCAACCAACTATTTTTTCACAGTAATTCTGCGTCATGCTAAATTAATCGAAATTTTGGGGTTTAAACACAATGCGGTGAGGGATCGTTTTGATTTTGGTTAACAACCTCGCAATAACGTGTTGCATACTTAATACACACCAACACTATAATGCTGGCATGCACGTGGAAGTCTGAGCTGTTAATCCAACGCAGTTTTAAAACCAACAAGGAATAACGCTATGTTGTTGATGTATGGCTTTGGCTAACGTTTGTTGTCGTAATAGCGACTGGGCGGACAGACATGCAGGGTTAGGGAATTGCCTATCTAATAATAATGAAATAAATGATGATGAGTAGGAAAAGGTTACTATAGGTGGAGTATATGTATATAGGTATATATATACATGTATGGTATATGAACACGAGCAGCAGCTAGAGTCCATACTGTTCTCTTTCGCTGTCCACTACTAGCAGACCGAAGAGAAGAGACAGATGAAAAGAGATTGTGTACATTTGTGTCTAAAATTATTATTGCGGTAATGTATGTACTTGGAATGGAGTGGGGTACTCTGCTTCCAAGGCTATCCCCTTACCGTCATTCCTCCTGACTTTACATTTTAATCAAGCGGAATACTACATACATAGTGTGTTTTGGCTACACTCGTTGGCTTGCCAAAAAATGATTTACTTATCGTAGGTACTTACAATCGTTTTTATTAAACAACAGGTGAAAATCGTTCATTTTACTTCTCTTTTGAGGGGGTTGTGGTATAACGAAATTACGTGTAGAATCAAAATAGTGTTAAAACGTCCTTTATTGGAGGGATACTTGAGAGAACAGTTTTCTTAAAATGGCTATTTTTGGAAGGGGTAGGTATTACTGGGCTTCGTGTATTTGGTACGTGAAGAGAAATTTTTCATTTGTAAAGCTCAAACTCAAAGGCAGGTTTTTGAAAATTTAAGCTTTGCGGATACAGCAGCAATAACATGATGACACATTTGTACCGCCTGCGAGCATTGTACGTGCTCAAATTTGTTAAATACGTCGTCAGCACATGGTTTGCAGTGGTGGTGACAATGATGACGACTATGATGCTGTGAGTGACATTGTATATTTACCTCCGTGTATGTTCTGCGTAGCCCGTGTCTTGTTAGCGTTCTACAAGCCTAGATGACGACATCATTCTCGTCCATCTATTTTCATCAAAAATTTAACGAAAACGAATGAGGATTATGAAGAAAGGCAGAGAGAAAGTTTTTGCATGCGCGCTGTGAATCTAAAATAGAGTAACTGTATTTATTCTGTGAAGACGAATACGAAAGTAGATAGGATTTGCTAGGATTTTCTCTTTTGTTTGCCCAACAAGACTACAGAGAGCTTCGTGTCAAGACGAATCGTCATCGTCAAGCAAATGGACTATCTTTTGCCTTTAGTATAATTTGTATGTACGCTCTTATATTTCTGCTCTTTGCGTTTCTCCCGCTTCCCTTCCATACTGCACTGTAGCGTAATACGCATCCAGTAATAATAATTCTAAATACCCCAATAAAATGTTGAAAATGTCAGCTTTCAATACTTGCGCCACATATAAACAGTACATGTGAACAGAGTTACGTCTGTCAGATGCCTATTATCTCGAAGTCCTTGAATTATAGTCGAATTGTGAATAAATCCTACACTTCGTCTTTATCGTTGTAATCTTTTATATAATAACCGTCCGTTGGCCGTACCAAGTCTTGGCCGCTGATTGCTGCTGTGCGAAGGCGGGGCACGCGAAGCAATCTGCATCTTTTGTACATATTCACTTCGGTCATACCACAGAAGCAGACATATTGTTCATGCAGTACTAGTACTATAAACGACATCATTGCACTGTGGTACTAGTTTCATTCAGATGGTTGGTTTACTCCAAATTCATCAGAAAATACAAATCATTCTTTCTCCGCATCATTTTTCGTATTAAAATAGATCATACAAATGAATTGGGACATGCGGGAATTAAAAGCTCAGTTAAAAAAAGGTGCCACGTAAAGGGATGTCAAGGTTATAGACAGTTTGCCAGAGGGGTAGTACATTATTACCGGGCTCTATACTAGAGAACATGTACTCGTCAGTAGGCGTGCGTTACGACGGAGTAAAAACTTAAAAAAATAAGCAGCTATAGCTACACTATCTTTTTCCAGGGCCGTAGGCCTAGTCTGGTCTAGTCATAATCACAAAAACGCTTTCCCCAAAAACGTAAAACTTTGGACAAAAATGTGTGACGTGAAAGTGGGCGGTATTTATGGGCGGTGTTCAAATCATCTTTTCCATTACATTCTGTGCCCATCTTGCCCTAAGCACTCATTATCATTCCTGATATCGTGTATATAATATTTAATCTTCCGTCACTATCCACCACTACCACCTAATTTACTTTGGTTACGGAAAGAAGCGATATGGGTGCTAAAAGTCCTTCCCATAAAAAACTTCTTATTCTCTCAAGTTTTTTTTTACGCCTTACCACTTCCGCCAGTTGAAAGTATGGTAGGCGCTCATAAAATGTTTCCCTATGCAAAATTCTATAAGCTGAGGGAAATGAGCTAAACTGTGGCGATCGTTTGCGATATTTAGGAAAGTTAATTCGTTCTTCCTCATTGTTGATTTAACAAACTGTGTGCGCACTCTGTAGTAGTAGTGGTAGTAGTTCATTTTATTAGCTCTCTTATTGCTCCTTCAAGAAACGGAAAGTTTCCCTTCACTCTGCTAGTAGTATATTGGGAAAATGACGATATGGCGTGGTATAATGCGTCTCTCACTCCCCTCCTTTTTTTCATGCACTCGCTTTACTCATTCATTGCGTGTTTTTATGCACGTCATATATTTTTTCATCAAAGATGAATATGGACTTGTGAATGACTACTACTCTGAAGGAATGTGTACATCACGATAGAAACAATCCACAGTGATGTAGACCCAGCCCTTCTGGTAGAGTGCTACTACGTACATAGTAATGCATGTTATTAGCATTGGAACATGTATGCAAGGGAGAAAGTCATGTTCATAATATTTTAGGTGTACAAAAAATGGTATAGCCTCTGTGTGATGTAGGGCTTTTATTAGAAAAGATAAAAAATCATAGCATTGCCAGGGTGTGCATATTTATAGGGAACGTTGTTGAATGGCATTTGACAGTGGTTGTCTTACAAGTGATGTCATATTACATTGTCGTTGTGGAACGGGAATAGTATACGCTCTATCCTTACTCATACAGACGCAGACACACACATATACACAGTATGTTCGTTTGTTTCTTTATGCGATGTGCATTTTTTAAATAACAATCAAAGCTAACCATTCTTGAGAATAATAATATTCACAAGTATGCATAGTAGCAGTAGAGAGGAATCGGAATAAAAACAGCAACAGAACGGGAACAATGCGTCCCCACGGCACGCTCTAGTGAAAGTTGATGGGAGAAAAGAGAAAATCCTTTTTTATGTCGTGAAACATCAACGGGATGTGAAGAAACTAGCCACAAAAACCCAATCCGGTTTTACTTGATTTTAAGCCGTTTTCCCTTTTTCCGAGGTCATTTATATCACAATATAAATACATACATATTTTTATATGGTGCGTTTTTCTCCACCAGCATAATGTCAAAGGATCACTGGTTGCTTTTTCTCTTCTCCTACATCACCAGTACATGGACACTAACTCCTTCGCACACACACACACCACCGTCTGCTATAATGGTATTAATATTGTCGTGGTAAAATATATTAGAAGCCAGAATGAAATGAAAATACTTCAAAGAGGTCCAACTCACATGGTTGCTTCGTCTTGCTGGTCGTCGGTCGTCACACTTCGTTATTGTAATAATGGTGATGATGAGATCTGCCAGCGCGGCCAAATATATACAAAAGTAGAACATAGCGTACTAAAAATCTTTCCTGGGAATTGACCCATGCTCTTCTTTGAATCACAGTTTACTGAAGATAGGAGACTGTACATCTCTATAGACATCAATTATTAGGTAGTAGGTAAAAGCCCTACTACCTTCTATGATACTGCCATTTCAGTCCGTAGATAGGTTCATATCCGTCCGGCCGTCAGTTTCAACTTGGAACTAAAAATCTTAAAAGTACAAAAAAATTTGTTTTCGGGGAATAAGCTCCCAAGGTGTAGGGTAGTGTGGTTTCGGTACCCAGAAGAAGCTCAATGGAGAGTCCAGTTGAAATTTTAACAACATTTTAGCTAAAATTTATTACATATAGGTACTCTCTGTACCCGTTGGTTGACCCTATAGACCTTTCTATTTCAAAGTTCAAAATTTATTTTTCTCGGTATTTCTGAGACGTTTGGAGCAATATTATCATTGCCCGGGCTTCAACACATTTTGTCGCTCGGTTCGTCAGTGACACCTCGTAACAGTATAGAAACAAAAAAATCACTTTAATATAAAAGAAGAGTGGGTCGAAGTTATGCAGACACCTCTTACAGATGTACAAAACATATGTCGAGGAAGAATAAGTGCTCTTTCTATAGTCTAGGCAAACAGCCTTACAAGGCACTAGTTGCTGGCGTTGCTAATACAGTGTTGCTTTTTGTATCTATAGGGTTGTAGTATTTTCAAGTGTTTTTTTTTTCTCTCTCGTGGTTGCCTGAACTACAAGCATTTTCGTTCTGGGTGCTAGTTTTTCTGATGTAATGTAGTTGTTCAGAGCAGATGGATTCATTGCATGACTTAAAGTTAATCTAAAGTCTGAACTAATATTGGTAGGTAAAGGTAAGTAGG
The DNA here is from genome assembly GCA_027744055.1 of Callyntrura sp. NNG-2020. Taxonomy (NCBI): domain Eukaryota; kingdom Metazoa; phylum Arthropoda; class Collembola; order Entomobryomorpha; family Paronellidae; genus Callyntrura; species Callyntrura sp. NNG-2020. Next base: position 17,794 of record JAHZNE010004131.1, read on the forward strand.
TACACTGTTACACAATGAACACCGTTACGTTTTCCATACAGCAATGCATTATATGTTGACGTAAGAAAAAGTTTTAAGAAGACTGCAAAACAAAATTTGACACACAGAGAGAGAGAGTGAGGAGCGAGAGAGAAGTGTCCCGTGGTACTTGCAATTTTCTTTTTTTGAATACGAGTTCCGAAATAAACAAGACTACTTTTTTCTCCCTTGCTTGTTGTAAATAGTAATTACGGGCAGTGTACATTCCAAAAACTACTTTGAAAGTAATGTTAGCAATACAACCATGAAAACTTGTCTCCATGTTTACCACATAGGTAGGCATATAGAAGACATTAAAACACGGGCGGAAGTTTGCCTTTTATTTACAAAAACAAAAAGGGAAGATGTATAACCGAATATAAAAAGGAGCGACTACTGGTGAAAGGGATTTTCCGAAGAAAATATATTTACGTCATTGTAGCAATTAGTAGCCACGTTGTTTACGTTTAGTAAAGTTTAAAAATCGCGGCCTTCTTCAAAAAGACGCCCTCCAAAGAGTCTCCCGTAGCTTTGTAGGGATTTATTTGAGTGACTGGTGGTTCTTTTTGAACCGTACTCGAGGGAATTCTCAAAGAAAAAAATATGGAAGTTGTTTCTGAACTGTCGTAACAGAAAAACAAAGGAAATGTAAAGTAGCTTTCGCTACAAAATAAAACCCGAAATAAAAAGCAACTCTTCGGATACTTGACGTGAGGATTCTTGCACTATACGTTGTGGGTGGATAATGTACAAATCGTGTCGAGCAATTTCCACAATCTTGTTTACGATTACAATAACGTTATATAGGCTCCTGGTGATGGCTGCAGTCTGCAGTGATGGGGAAGTTGGAAAGGTCAACTCAGAGAGGAAATATTATGAGCTTTACGTTTTGATGGTACTAAATAAGTACTTCTTTGAAGTTTGATTGAATGTGGTATTAAAGCTTCAGTGTGCTCGCCACAACACACAGTAGTGGTAAGAGTAGTCGTAGTAGTCGTTTGGTAGGTTTATGGAGAAACAACATAATCTAATGAACTTTTGGCCACAATGCTGTTTTTGTCCGTCAAGTTCGATGGGTTTAACATGCGGTCACAACAACTACTACTTTGGTAGTATTAGTGAGGTTAGGTAGAGGTAAAATCTAATTTTAGGTTTAAGGACAGTTTCGCGTTGGTTTTGTTTGTGGAGGGGGTCACCTGTACCGTAGACCGTAGTTGTAGGTGACGGTACAGGAAATGGTACTGTGTATCTTTAAATCCAGAATACGTGATGTAATGATGATGATGAATAAAGTATAGGCCATCTTTTCAATGTAAAGAAGTACGTGTGACGTATCCAATGAAGGAGCATACGTATGTGTGTTGGTGACGGAAACTGAATATTGTAAATTGTGTTAAGAAAATAGCAAAAAATGAAATTGCTTCTTTTGCTGGTTCTATTGTTGCTTGCATGTTTTGTTTACTTGTAATCGAAAAACTGTCCTGTGTGTGCACCTTTTTCTAGGGACAATATAGTATGTATAGGCAAATTTAATTTTTCCCGGGAGGCAACCCATCGTCCGCGTCCTCGCTTCAATCGGGTTTTTGCAGTTTCCTACTCCAGTCCTCAGTACAGTAATATTAATCCACAGCACACCACCACCACCATCCCTTGCGCCATGTGTGTCTGTCGTAAGTTATTGGGGTTCTTTCTATTAGTAGTTTATTACAGCTTGGATAGGTAAACAAATGGCCGAGTACTCATCGTCAGTGTATTGGGGTTTACGAGGTAAAATACATACCATAATTTAAAATGTCAAGAGTTACGATCTTGTATCATTTCGAATACATTTTTGAATCGTCATACGTAGGCGAGCGTTTTCATCATTGTATGTGATTTGCTTTGAGGTTTGGTTTGGTTGAATAGGAAACGAGATTATTGGTTCGTGAGCTGTATCGTCATGTGTCGTTCCCGTAGGTATTAACATAGAAAGTGCTACGACGATCATCTTTTTATACGTTTTCGCTGTCCTTGATGCGATAAAAGAAGACGTGCATATCAGAGGGTCACAGCAATAGGAAGAAATCGAAACAAATTACTTGGTTTAGTTTTGCTCATGATTTAATAAAGGGAAGAAGGAGAAAAAGTGAAATAAGCAGACATGCTCGAAGCGAAAGGGTTATAATTTAGTCGAACTTTGGCATATCATGGATCCTTTATTTTTGTAATTTTACACGAATGGCTGCATGACCTGTAATCGTCTCTTCGCAATACATTTTTTTTCTAGATAGATTCAGTCAACGGTTCAGTCTTGCCTTCTTCACCTTCCCGGTTACGACGACGCTACAAAGCATTCAATTTTTTCTTCACGATTCTATTCTGCCAAGATGATGATGATGTGCTGAATCTAGGAAATTCTAGATAACAAGCTGAGACGTAGTTTAGTCTCTTATTCCAAAAAAGGGGGAAAGTGAAAGGAAACCTGGAAGAATGAAATAACCAATGGAATAAAACGAAATTGCAAATCATGGCTGAGAAATTACATCAAAACTTTATTTCTTTTCCGTTTCGTTCCAATCCGTTTTTTTTTCATTTGACGATACGACGATGATGATGTTGCGAAGGCGGGATCTCCATCTAGTCCATCTGTAAAATTTAGCCGTGAAGCAGCTTTCTCTTATTTTTTTATCTCCGCTGTTTAAGTTTACCTGCGTAACGTAGCGTCAATGTTCAAGTTGAACTTTCTCTAACTTACGTTCGCCCACAGTCAATACTATTTTTGTATTCATTATCTTTTTTTCATAGCATTGACCGTGAATATAAAACGAATGATGTAAAGTATCGGTCAGAGAGAGAGAGAGAGAGAGAGAGAGTTGTTCAAGATCTTTTTCGCAGAAAACCGAACAATTTTCCTTTACTGTCAAAGGTTGCACGTTCAAATGGAAAAGTTACAGAAGTCATTTTATTACGCAAAGCAAGAATACAAAAAGAATTATCAGGAATGAGGAAATGTCGACAGATGTAATCATATAGGAATCACTGATGTGCACGATATTTACGGGGGTGTTGTGTGTGTACCTAGTAACTCCATTAAATCAAAGATAAATATTCCGTTCTACTGACATCTTATCGACCACCTAATACATATGCCATTCATGTATCCTACTATTTATCTCCGTGTTCACGTGACAGTGACGGAGGTGCTCGTCACCGTAAAATCACATCAGCCAAATAATGGCGTTTCGTGTGAAGCATATAACACTCTCGCCTGCTTTCACAAACACACCAAGAGTTTATGTTGGATTTCCAAGCGCGCCATACCATATAGTGATTTGGTTTATTTCACGCTACACAAGTCAACATGTCAAGAGGATTGCCCAAAAAAAGCTGTATTATGCTTGTTTTGCTGTGACATCTTCCCGCTTCTAAAAATAAGTATGCGTCTGACGATGGAAAAGGGGAAAAATAGCTGTATGGCTTTATAGCCATAAATAACACATATAATTTGCTTTATCGACGACGCTTCGACGCTAATTTGGGCTGTACGCAAACCTTAAGGAGTTGTCACAACGTCATTACTACCAGCTCTCGTCGTTACCTCATCATGTATAAATATACGCACCGTGGCGTGGGCGGGTGTTTCCGTGTTACCAAATGGCATCGTATTTTTTGCTAGTTTTACAGTCGTTCACTAATGGAATCTGTGGTTTGTCAACAAAACACGCGCTTGTCCTTTGCAGTTGGAAATTATTTGCGGAGAGAAAGAGAGAATAAAAGAGAATGGGAACTGGGTTTAAAGGGAATAATGGAGAAGAAGAAAAACAAGTCAAACGAAGATTTGTCGTTGTAAACAGCTTTCTCCCAATTTGTTTGTTTCTCTCTCCCTCTGCACACTAAAAGTTTCATTTTATGTAATTTACGTCATCTAGAAAGACATCGCTCTAGAAAATTGCTTTTCCCAGTGAACTTGTATGGCTGGAGGTGACAGTTGTGCAACGGCACATGTCATGTATTTTAAAAGTCGGCAAAATTTGATTCCACACCACACACGGTTTACTTATTACATATTTATGATGATTTTACTTTTTCAACTTCTGTTCCAGTTTCGCTGGCTGTGAAACCAAAACCAATATAATGGGCGCAGAGCGACTAAAAATCGGAAAAAAGATCGTGGCTAAGTATGTTCATGTTCCCTTTATTTCGCTGGGTTAAGAGAAGAACTCTTGAACAAATTTTTTTTATCCCCTTTAGGTCGACATTCATTCATTCATTCATTCATTTGCCATTTCCACATTTTCTCTCCGTCCTTCCTCTACACTGCCCTTGCTCAACAAGCCGAAATGAGTGGAAGTGCTTGGGGAATGCTCATACTTTTCTCGCAATTTTACTAGGGTAGTCCCTGTGTCCTGACTTTCACGTGGGGTGATCTAGGAGTAGCAACTTTTCTCTTGAACATTCCCCATGGCCAACTTGAGAGTGAAGTTTTGAAAAGACTCTTATTGATGTGATGCTGATGAGAGATGTTGACAATTGGCAGGAGAGCGGAGCAAACATTCTCTGCCAAGTGTGCCTGCATTTATCTACGTATGTCACAGTAAAAACCGAGGGAACAAGGTTTTCTTATGCAAATGAGTCATTCGTCATTGTTCTTATTCTCTCCGTGAATGATGAACAATATGCATATTGCTTTATTAGATACATACCAGGAGAAAATCCAAATGTGGCAGAGAAGCAGCTAAAAATAGAAACAAAGATGAGGCGTACGATGAACAGAAAACTGCTTTATTTTCTACTCTTACTTGTTACCACAGTTTTACAAGCAAAAAAGCTCTTTACGTCAGCGTCATCAGCATGTTTTGTAAATTAGCTTAACTTCTCACACACACACTCTCTCTCTCTCTCCAACGCAACATGGGCACAATATCTCCCGTCGCGGTTGCGGTGGTGCTTGTGCACATTCCTACTTTGGTGTATCACCATTTCCCCTTTATCACGACTTGCCTAAGGTACTGGGTCACCATCTATCTCTTGTTCACACCGTGGTGGTAGTGGAATGTGTAAGTAACGTATTTAAGGTATTGTGTGATTCGTAAAGAATGGCAAGAACACGGTTGAGAGATGAAAACTGAAACAGAGAACGATATTTAGATTGTGACGGGCAAAGAGAAAGAGGTGAATATGATTGTGTTGCATGGGGGATGAGCGCCATGAAAAATGAAATCAATTTCACGCTCTGTCCATTCTTCCGTGACACTTGTTTAGGGGTTTTCCATTCTTTATAACGTCATATATTATTTCTTTCTTCAAGTCATTGCTTGGCTAGTCACATAAGGCGACACTAGTAAAACGAGTGTGGTGGCTGAAACAAAAGGAAAGAAAGAGAAATCCCGGGAGTTACTGTCAATACAGTTTTTGATGGGGGCCGACAGAGAATAAAAAAGTCAGTAGACGACAATTGTTAAAAGTCTTGGGAAAGTTTCCTTGTATGCTATCGCATGTTTTATTACCGAGTTCCACCATTAAAGGTCCAATAAAAATATTTCAATCAAGTTTTATGGAGATGTCAATTTTATTAGTGAAGGGTCGTCACTAGGAATACAATCTGGGGATTGTGTGTAGAACACTTCATCACCAGTTGAGCTATCGCGCTTTGGGTAGGTGCACACTGTGTCAAGGTTAAATATTTGGTCAAACCCGTAAAATATAACAGTAGTACTGGCGGAATCTGGGCAGTAGTAAAACACACAGTCGTTAGACTTTTGTGGGACAAGAAAAAATAATGCTTTAATTATTACGAACACTCCGACACTGTTGACCTTTGCCTTTGGATTTGTAGAACAACCGTAAACTTTTGTGTCGTTTTATTTTGCTTGAATATATTATTAGTTGAATGACTGACTGAGGTACGTACAGTGATTGGTGGTGGGTAAGGTAGTACAAGTTTACGGTGGCATACTACATACCTTTGCAATCTGTGTTTTGACGTGAGTGTTGGTCATCCTGCTGATGATGACGATGTCACGGAGGACATGAAACCCTTGATTTCCCAAAGTGATTTCTACCTCTGTTATCATCCACCGGCATGTACTGTCAGCATTATTGCACGACCACAAAAGATGTGCATTTTCTTGTTCCACACATATTACATATTTAGCTACCCTATATCTATACAGATACCTCCTTCCATTGGAGTATTTATATGCTGCATGTAACATTTACTAAAAACGTCAAATGCGCAACTCGGTGTTGGTCTAGATGTATACTATTATTATTGTTAAAATATTAGGAGCAGCACCAACGCAGAAAAGCAAAAGCGCCACAATTTTCCCATGAGATTTTTGTTTCTCCTCTAGCCACGGAGAAAGCTCTTTCTCTTATACACTCTGCTGGTCCTTGTCATTCAGATTAATTATTTTCCTTTGCATTCTCTTCGTCGCAGCATCACTTTTCTCTGTGTTGTTATTGTGTACATTTCTGTCAGAGGGACAACCTTGAACAAGCTGCTGTCGTCGCTTGATGGGGAGTTCTCTGCTGTAGTGTTGTTGCTCTCTCCATTTGTTTTCATTATTATGTGTGCAGTGTATCAACCTGACTGATGAAAGTGAATGCCTTCAAGCGAAAAATGAAGCTTATCTTTTATCTTGGGCTGCTGTTCCCGTTGTAAGCAGAAAAAGTTGGGAAACTAGTTTAATGTTTAATAATAATGGTAAAAGGTGGGATGAATAGGGCAAGTGATGCTTATATTTTCTCCACTACTACAATAATAATTAGTACGCATTGCATTATATATTGGCGCTCCGATTGCTGAACAATGCGTATACTAAATGTATGCATGTTTAAATAAAATATACAAACGCGACACCGGATTTCACGCAAAAAGCTTGATTGTTTGATTTATGTAGACGTGTGTATACACGTTAAACCAAAAAGATTGGCAAATGTCACGACTCCCCTGTTGGATTACTTTCTCTCTCATTCTCTAAAAAGAGAAAGTAGACACCTTAATTTGTCATCATCACCCGAGAGATGATTGTTGCGGAGGCCAGATGGTTCAGTATTTCCATGGCGAGAGGAAACAACATGTAAAAGTGATGATGGTGTTTGCAAGCGAACTAGTCTGCTTACCCCTCCGTCTCATACAATCATACATTTGCTAGTATAAACCAAATCACCCTAATAATATAATATGTATATTTCATATTTGGCTGATATATACTTTGATCTTGATCAAACAAGGAAGCGACATGGTGCATTTTACATTTTCTACAATAATACAATCCATGTAAGCTATGTTTACACTGTATTATGTTATCAAATTGGCTCTGCATGTTGGAATACCCCGTTCTTTGGTGGGTAAAGGTTTCCTTTTGAGGAGGAAATGGATTCGTTATCATGGAACGACCATCATCATAGACCGCAAATGGGGTCATATTAATAATATGCATAAATCAACTGCCGTTCCTTGAATTCGCATACACAAGTTTAGATAATGTACTACAGTGTGCAGATTGCTTACCATCCATCCATCATTATTCATTATTCATTATATCATGCAAAAATATTAAATGTAGCGTATTGGATTGAACGTATAATAGAGCTTCTAGTTTTCTACGATCTCCTACCAGCACTATACTACCTGTGTGTAGGTTGTAGTCGTCTAGGTAAACAAGCTACAAGTTTAGAACAAAAGGTGAAATGTTACAAAAATGATAATTCGTAATTATAGTTTACCCGTATTTTACTACGGCGTAGTGACGACAGGATATGCGCTAAACGTGGGCGTGACTGTAGAAAAACGGAAATAAGTGTGTGTGTGTGTGTGTGTGTGTGTGTGTGTGTGTGTGTGACATTCAGGTGTGATATTTATGTTAAGGGCGTGACTGTAGAAAAACGGAAATAAGTGTGTGTGTGTGTGTGTGACATTCAGGTGTGATATTTATGTTAATGTCTAGCGCGGTTGATGGTACAAAGGAAAGCGATTAAGCTAAAAATACGGTATTTTTGTCCTTGACAGTTAATGAATACTGTTTGAATGAATACTATCAAAATACTTATAAATTTACCTGTCAACATTGCACACGTGTCTACTACACCAACATTTTATGATATGTCGAGTTATATTATGTGCTATCAGTGCTGCTGAAGTGAAAACTATTTTTAGTTATGATCAAAATCGCGTAATTTCACTGGTGCTCAAAATAGCAACAAGAAAATGTCGAGAAGTTTTTTTTAAATAAATTATTTCATTCATTATCTTTACTTGCCTTTGTCATTTTGTCATTCTTAGAAAAATTCTAGTTTTAGCTGGAATACTACTGCCATCATCAGTTGTCAGTTGATTGTTTTTGTGCCCAGAAACACTTTAATTATAAATTAATGCATGGCCGTAAATGCATTTGGAATGGAATAGAAATTGAACTCATTTATTAAAATGGTGCAAAGTGTTTCACAATAGAAATAAGAGATCTTGACAATTTCCTATTTCATTACTTTTCAGCTGGGTCCACAAGAAGTTGAAATAAATAAATTTGGGCGTTTATTTTCAAAAGGATTTGGAGAGTCCTTAAAATTCCAATAATATTGTCAACTCACAAGAGCTGAAATGCATTCTGCTTGACGTCAAGAGTGCTATTTGTGAAATTGACTTTTCTTGTACATTATTAATTATGGACATAGTTTTATAATTTGAAAAGTCCTTACACCTATGTGCACCAAACAGTTTTGGCCGTTTATTTGTTGGTGAGGAAAAGTAGTATTTATTACCGAGAAATGAATAATGGCTTGTTTGTTCTTTAAATGTAACACCTTGACGGTGTGTTTACATCACCAAAAAATCCCATGTTTCGAATAATAATAACAATAATAGAAACCCTAGAATGCAAAACACGAGTAAACAAGTTGTAGCGTGGGTATATATACCAGTATAGTAGAGTTCATTTATAGTAGGAAATACCAACAATAGCAAGCATGTTCGAAATTTCACGATACTGATGGCGTAATATATGGGGCAGATTTGTATAATACATACATGTATGCATACTTCTTTACCTATTTTAGGTAAAATCCATACTATTTCTATTAGGAGCCCTAGCATTTCTATCTTGCCCATCTCACCTTTCCCTTTCACCCAAACAAAGATATCCTATATCTCTTCTTTCCCTTGAAGGCCAGGTTTCCACTCCAGCCCATCCTTTCATAATCCGTTTTTTTTCAACAAACAACTTGTGCTTCTCTGCTCTTCACACACACAGCACGTCGACGAAATAGATTCCTCTTCCTTTTTAATACAGAAGGAGAGAAAGAGATTCTCTCCTTCCCCCACACTCACTTTTCCTCATTGAGATGCTGGTCAAGTGATCCTTTTTAGTACACTTCCAACAGAGTTATTTTGGAACTTGGCTATTTTTAGCAGGCAAAGAAGAAGAAAAAAATAAAAAGAAAGAAAGAAACTTTCGCTGTGAAAGGAATGGAATGGGTGAAAGTAAAATTCATGAATGAATGACTTCATCGTGTCTATTATATATTTTGTATTTATCACAAGTATCGTGATGATGACGGTGGAAATGGAAAAAAATAGTAATGTTTTCATTTCCAGTACTATCTTTGCTGTACATAAATTACAGAACCCGCCCGCACATACGTATGTATAGATTTATTTTACGACTTCAAACTCCGTCTTCGTGGGGAAGGTGATGTCTATACAGACATATAGAAGTAGACATTCTTTCTGTCTGCATGTTCGTATTAATTTCCATTTCTGATTTGATTTTCTTTCCCTTCACTCATTTTAAGTGATGATGGAGTCGACGTAGAAAGCTGAGAAGCAAATATGAAAACACTGCATTTCCTTACATTTGCATGGCATCAGTCCTCGTCTAAAATAGCGCGTACGTAGTAAAAAATATGATGCTTCGCAGATTCCATTTACATATACATATGCATGTATATTATAAATATGCATATATTTCGTTTACGTACCTATATGCGCGCTCGTGGTTATGATCATAATAAATGCACGGTGTAATGGTATAGAGGGTAATGGTAGGAGATACATGCTGCCGCCACCAATACAATATACAATAACTTTTTCACAACTATATAGTCCATCTCCACCCACGCGCTCATAACCCCGCTCGTGATCACGATGACGACGTCGACGACGTTATGATGTTGTTACTGTTTCTGATGGTGGTGGTGGTGGTAAAACGGGTAGGAAAAGAGAAGGGATCTAACTACCAAAAACACGGAGAAAAAAGGAAAGAAATATCATTACAACATCAGTAACATCATCTTTGTTCGTCTATCTTCATCCATCTATCCATACACTCCCACTAGTAGCTTATGCATCGTCAATATCTTGTTCGTATCGTCTCCAAGTCTTGATAATGGGCCAAGTGACTGTGGCCAAAAAAGTTGTGAGGGAGCAAGATAGAAATGAAGTGAAAGTATTCCCTCATCGTCATCTTCTTCTTCGGTTGGTTCTTCTTCATTCTTTCCCGTTATGTATACACACACACACTGGGTTCATTCAGTTTTTCTTCCTTGGTGAAAGCTGGAATAAGGAACAAAAGCATTACGACTATATCGCTTTCGTAATGTACAAAATAATGTCGTTATCTATCGTTCAGTCTGCTATGTGTGTATGTATTTGAAGAGAAAAGCAGGAGCAGAAGAAAGAGTATCAGTTATTTTCGGGTATTTTTGGGATCCCGGGGCGCCAGGATGTCCGGTTGGCAGAGTGCCAACTATCCATGACGTCACTACACAAAAGTCTTCTTTGCGTTCACTTTTCTCTCCCTCTCTTCTATGCATAGCCCCACCACCACCACCACACTTTTTCAATGCTACTTAGGGAAGAAGACGAAGAGGAAAGAAAGAAAGAAGAAGACGATGAAGACTACATTGGCGTGTGTGTGTGTCGGTTGTTGTTATTGTTAGAGAGTGTGTGTACTACGACCCAAGAAAGTTGTAGTAAAATGGTAATGCTACGGTCCCAGCAACGACAGAAGAACACATGTAAACACATCATCACAGTCATCTGCATGGATTTCAGGATAGAGATGTTATGTATGAAGTGAAAAATCCGACCGACTTTACTCTTCGTCTTCCTCCTCTCTTGTGAGGGGACAGGATTGAAGTAGAGAGCCGACGAGGATAAACGGACGGAGCATAGGACATACTATTCTAGATTCCATACCCATTCATGAAAGATTCCCTTGAGTCAACACAAAAAAGAAAATGTATTCATTTCTTTCTCTTTCTCTTCCCTCTCCACACGTTTCATCAACAACGTCGTCCTCGTCATCATGTGATTTCTAAACCGTACTATAGGATAAAGTACGCAAATTTCTTCGTCAATCGACCAATGAATCGCCCACAATTGCTGACGACGTTATAGAAGAACTAGACACCTATACGTACACACCTAAAATGTATGATTTGCCTGGTAGCCAAGGCAAAAAGTAGGAAAGTAAAACAAAGAAAAAGTTGGGCTTGAACTTGCGCGTCTTTTCACGTGCTTCACCGTGTAATTTCATTAGGAACGTTTTGTTGTCTGGACTCATACATTAACATTAGTAGTAGCTTTATCCTGTCCCGTCAAAAAAACGTTGCAAAGCCTATCTATAAAGAATCTGTATATACTTCCGAATACACGCCAGTTAAAACATGAGTTTTCACACTAATAGCAATCCCACAACAGCGTCGTCCGCATCATCGAAATATATTTGCCACTTAATCCATTATCCTCCAGCGAGCAGAGAGAGAGAGAGAGGGGGGACGGGAAGAAAAGCCCAGAGAACTGTTGAGGTGTGTTTGGCGGTGACATTAAAAGTGTTTGATGAATTTGATGCAATCATTTTTAGCCTAGCAGCCACGTAGAATGTACCGTTCTCAGTGGCTTGTATAAATGGGGGAAACAGCCATTTTCTTTCTGAAAGAGGTTGTGGGAGTAAAAAACCGGAGCAGCACAGGAATGCAATAAAAGTAATGAGGTTTCTGGCTCCAAGTTGCCTCTTTACTTATTTCTAACAAAGTAACTACTACTCTACTCTCTTCCCTGGGCAAAGTATACGACAAAAATGTGGGTACGGAAGGAAGAGGAGGAGGATTAGTGAGCTGTAAAAGGAGAGATGGATGTGTAAATGGTAGTGAAGTGAGGACGGTGGAAAGGAGAGACGCACAATAGCAAAATCGGTTAATATATCATCATCATCGATAGGGACACCTTATGTATATATAGGCGGTTATACTTTTTTTGTCTTTTTTCATTTTTCTCCCTTGGTTACTCAAATGCCACTAGTTTCTTTTTTGGAGAAGTACGGCGTCAAGCAATTAGCCGTAATTGAATTCCCTCTTGTATGTATTCTTCGTCATTAGTCTGTAAAGAAAGGGAACAATGGCTGCTGGTGTACGTGCGTGTGTGCGCGCTTAGATTACTTTCCTGCAGTCTCCTCATCACCGGCGTCAATTTTTAGGCACTTGTGTATGCATTGGTAGCCCGGTTCCATATAGTATGTCTTGTAATTACAGGATTTTGTCTTTTTTTATAGTAGTGCACGTACACGTTGCGCATTTCATCCTTGTAACCACCAACACCAACGTCATCATTATCATCATCATCATCATCGTCATCCCCCGTGATGATACCATTCATATCCTGATTGTAAATCAAATACAGACTGGCTCCTCTCCCAAAATAATTGAGAACTTTTTCTCTCCCACTCACACGCGTCTTGTTGGTTGGGCAAAAAGAAAGCTGGAGCCATTTTTCTTCAGCGCTGCTGCTGCTGTTACTACTACTGGTACCACTAATTCACTGCAGTTTACAGGACTTTTCATGTGTTACTCTTTTGAAGAATGTTACTCTTCAAAAAATAAAAGCAGATCAAGATTAAATGGCGCACACGGGCGGGCAAAAGTAAAATGTTAAAGGTATTGAACTGACTGATGATGACGAACATGCAAAAGGGACTTTTTTATCTTATTCTGGAGAGTCTATATATGTTTAAATACTACCCTATCATCAAGAAGTATTCATGTACAACCACATTCAGCTTGGTTACATTTCCAGTGATTTTTTTTGTCGTGTCAGCACACCAGCTCTAAAATTAACGAGAAAGCAACCAACAAGTTAGACGTTACATAGGGGAAGGATTTGATGTCGGTCCTGCTTCCTTGTTAGCATCGCCTTTTTGCAATGCTCCTCCGGAAAATTGCTTATTCAAGAAGAAAGTTAAATTGGAAATATGTATCCAGCACGGTCCTGTATAATATATAACCCAGCGAGGGTGGTGATCTATAGTACATATATGATGATGGTATGACTAATAGGAGGGTAGCACCAGAAGTAAATGCCGCAGGAGGATATATAGTATATATATATATATATATATACGTATATATCCTTTAGCAGCAATCGTAATAATAACAACCCTTTCTCTCCTAAGTTATTAGATGCTTGTAGTAAAAAGCAAGTGTGTAAGTTTAGCTGGCGACAAGAAATCGTTTTCCAGTCTGGAGTCCATGCTAAGATCGTGTGTGGGTGGTGGTGGTATCTCCACTACTTCCATTATGTTCCCCACATTTCGCCTAAAAACTGAAGAGACTACAGGGAAAATAAAACAAGGAGAGGTACAAAAAAAGAACATTCATTCGTACACAAGCAGCAATACTTGAATTCATTGCGAAGCTACCTGTATGTCTTCTCTGTCCCTGTGCTCCCCTCCATCTCTCTCTCTCTTAAATAACCGGAATACTGATGATGATAAGCAAAGAAACGGTGACACTACCTTGAAGAAATTGGGCAAAGAGAACAAGGCTTATTGTGAATAAGTGTAAAGCTGAGCGATATAAGCACATCCAAAGGGAAAACTGTGGTAAGTACGCAAGCAACACCTGTCCCATTCAACAATTTTTCATTCACGACTCAGTCAGGCGGAGCAAAAGAGATTTTGATGTAGGTGTCGTCCTCGTATATATGCCACATACCTTATATAAGGTGTGTGTGCTGCTGCTGTGTAGGTAATTCCTTTGCATTCATAAAATTGAACCTGAGACCAACCCGCAAAAAGAAACTTGTCGCAGTGTTCAGATAACATTACAGAACGTAATAATAGCAGATGCTAGGGTAGAACTGAAAATATCATAATGTATAAGGTGAAGTGGTAGTATCAACATTCGAAGGAGAGAGAGAGAAAGAAAGAGGGTACTTTTTCTGTCTCGTATTCATGATGACGATATTACTGATCTTGGCCCTTCTGCTCCTGTGCAAACAATAGTGTAGGAACACCACAATACGATGCTACGCGATTTTCTCTGCTGTAAGCTTTTTCTGGGCTTGTTGGTGAACACCACATTTGTGTTGTGATATGCAGTATAGATAGTCAAAAACACACAGTCCACCAGTCCAGACCAAACCCTGTATATACGGTAATATAACTGAAGCACATCTCCACCGGAAAGTTTGTTTCCACCACCACTGGAACAACAGTGTGTGTGTCCTTTTCTCAATGAAAGGATGCAACTTTTGTTGTCGGGGAAAAATAATGAATGAACCAAAAAGGACTGTAAGGTATACATATAGCAAGTTTATTTTTGTCTATACATTCCAGTGTGGAGCCATTGTAACTCTTTCACTTTTCCCTACTACTCCGTGTCTGAACGTCATCGTCATGGCGATTTTTCTTGTTCCCTTTCTTTATACTCCTGTAGCACTCGTTAAAAATGATAAAGTGGTATGGGAAAGCGTTTTATCTGCTAAAGTTGTATTTATGGAAGATATTTATAAAAACGACGGACAATCAAAAATATTGTGGGGCATGGTAACCATAAGTATAAGTGGCATCATCTTAAAGATACTGACGTGATGCTCTTAAGAAATGGGCGCACATATTGTACCTACGGAGAACTTTCTTTCCTAAACATGGCCATTTTTGTATTGTAATATACCACTATATATCGGTTACGACTTGTAACATAATGTAGGACAACCTTACGAATAGTAAAAGAGTTGTTGAGTAGCGTCACAACTTTTTGTGAGATCTGTCCCATGCCTTTCATTAGACTACACAAATTTTTAAGAAAGAGAATGAGCAAGGAAAGTGGTGCTTTGGGCAAGAAAAAATTATCGTATCACAACCCAAATAATGATGTATTGTATGATAATGATGTTGGTGATATAGACAGCCAAAGAGGTTGCCAAGCACTAGGAACTATAATCCTGGATCCTAAATTTGCTGTTGAGCTAAAAACAAAGCGGAAGTTGTGTAAAAGAACTCTCCCAGATTCGAGATTTGGTTCAAGTATACGTAAGCAACGGCAACAAAAAAATGTCTACCCTATTGTTTTTCTTTGATTATTTTCTTTCAACTCAACAGCGTATATATAGTAGCAAGTCTACTTATAGAAGGGAATGTTTAAAAATGAATTGAGTGCGCACAACAGGGTATACTCTATTAACCAAGCAGTCTTTTTGTTGCCATTTTTAGCTGGTTATCTCTTCAGCTACAAATTTTGTGTCATTTGTGCTGCTAGATTTCGACATATGTATACGTTTCGCAATTTTACAACGGGAGCTTTGAATACAATAACAAAGTGTCCTAAATATTTTGATTTTCTTCGTTCCTCTTCGCGTGTGTGCAACTGTGGGCACACAAAATGTCTCGCAATGAAGAGCAACGATCATCATTTTGTTTTGTTTTATTCTCTTGCGATTCTCTTGAAATATTTACTTCAAAATGGAAAAAATGGGTTGCTTCGACGAAAAGCGGGTAAAATAGATAAGAACACATCCAATTATACTTTCGCGTAATAGGCCTTTTTATGTTCACCTATTTTCTCCCCATTTTGTCGTGTGTGTGTAACCAAGTTTTTCATCTACTATAATTTGTTCTCATCTCTCATGTATTTTTGATTCTACCTACTTGCTGTACCACTCCCCACTTTTCTGTATTATGAAAGGATAGAATGTAAAAAGCGGAGAGGAGAAAAAAACGTTACACACTCTCTCTCTCTCTCTCTCTCGCTTTCTCCTCCTATGTGCTATTCTCAGACTAACAATAAAGAAGAGCAACAGTCAAAGAAAACCAGCGGCAGGCAAGTAAGCATGCATGAAATTATTTATAATCAAATATACATTTTATAGCAATTTTCGGTGTGTGAATAAGTCGCATCATAAAACTACGTGCATCAATTACTACTACACATGCTACCACACTGCCTCTCTGTTGTGCTGACTGGTCTTGTGCTCAAAATACCATTGTATTTTTATAGCGTCTTACAACGCTTTGCGCATTATCCGATGACGATGGCACAGCTTAAGAAGCGTGCAACTGTTATATGCGCCTATAGGGACACTGATCAAAACCGAAATTCTTGTAAGTATCCGAGAGAAAAGAGGAAGAAATAATAATACGCTGTTGTGCATACCATACACTGACTTTTTCAAATGCCACTGCACTAACAACAATATTATCTATCTACACTTTATAATCCATCGGTTATTCTTTCTCCCTGCTTTTTGCTTAACTAGGCATTTCATTTTCTCTGTTTTATGGAAAAGGTGTAGTTTTTCTTTGGGAGTCACATAGTCTGGTGACGTCGTCACTATTTACTGGTTGTACTCGCACAGACACTGAACGTGGACAAAAACTGGAAATGTAGCAGCATAAAAATTGCATGTGAAAATCGGAGGTGTGTGTGTGTGTGTGAGAGAGAGAGAGAGAGAGAGGAAAGGCACTGCTCCAATAGTAGTGGGCAGTGACATGTTGTGTTATGAAAGGAATGTTATAGTAGTGGAAAGAAATCTACAAAAATGGTTCAAGCTCGTTAGTTATCCTTGCGACTATAAAAAGACGAGAAAGTTTTTGTGCTACTTTTTTTGGCGAAATATACAGATATAATCTGCTAGAGTTAGGAATATAATATAAAGAAAGCTACACACATGAATAAAAATTGTTTGGTTGGTTGAAATCATAATGATGACTCTCGTCTCGGTCTCATTCAACATTCGCCTAGCCCCAATATTTCTGCGGATGAGTAAGTGTAATGGGGAAAACAAAGGAACAGAAAGAAACTTGGACTCGCACAGTGAGTTCATGGTAAATTTCATTCCGTCAATCATATAATAATACTAAATACATTGTCGACTACTGTCCTGAATCTCAAAAAGTTGCAGAGTTGTCGCGCGCTTGCTGTGCAATAGATAAAATGGGGGGGTTGAAATTGGCTGCTTTCATGCTACTAGTTTCATTTCCACTTTACTTGTCATAGGGTAGGTGCTTACGTTATATACGTATATGAGCACGTATTATTCTTCGTGTATTCATTACCTCAGTCATTGTGTAACTAGTAGTTTATTTTCGTAACTCCAGCTGAAAAAGTTTGGCAATAAAAAGTACATAAAAGTCCTACATCAAAGCATGTCATCATTATAAACCATGATTTTCTTTCCGCCCATTTATGAACGAAAATATTTATAATGTGAAATATTACAACATATATACAACTTGTTCAAAATATAAGCATTTAAATCCTCATACATCCTACTTCACTTCATACTCGACTTCATCCTACATCATCCAATTACATGTCAGGGTGTACCTCTACTTTAATATCACGTGTAACGATGATGTGTTTTTTGTTGTCGTTTCCTCTTACCACCAAGTTGTTTGGCAACTTACTAGAATTTCAGTGTCTAACATGGAGAAAATATAAATAAGAATATTCAAGTTCATCTTTGTAGTTCATTTTATGTGTGGATACTCCGTATAAATGTACAGCGAGAGCTGACAGCACACCTACAACACAGAACAGGAGGAGGATGATGATGAGCAAGGTGACAAGTTCATTATCCCAATTGAAGGTCTAACTAAAAGTTTATTTGCTCGTAACTTTCCCTTTCGTACGTCGATAATCTGAAAGTGTCTTGCGACAAATAATTTGCACCTTGCTAATGTTAGTGTATAGCCGAAGACTGGGAAATTTTTAGAATATATGGAGTCATAAAAAAGTTTCGGCTTTCACCATCCATAGCTGACACACAAGAAACGGAAAATTATAAGAATTTTCTGGTATTCAGGAATGTCTAATTTATATTTAACAGACACTTTTGTACAGGGAGAAAACTTTTTGAAACGGCTAAAAATAAATATAATATGTAACTTTGTTGTGTAAAAAGGATAATGACCTGTTTGTGATTATTAGTGTGAGTAATATTGGTGTAACGAGGGTAAGAATTTAGGAAACTTGTGATGCTATTAATTTCATTCGTATGTACTGTTATGTAAAGTTTTCAACATTTTTAACGAAACGATCCTGTTTGGTATATTGCTTTTTTCCATTCTATCAAATATCATTATATTTTTTATAGAACATTTTGTGAAAATGATACTGCATCTGAGGTATTTATTTCCTTCCTTCCCTTCATTTGTATGTTTTCCCCTCCTGAAAGGTGTATCCAAACAGGCTTTACCATCCATCAGTCTAGCCAGTCACTACTCAATCTGTTTAGTGGCGTTTTCTTTTTCAAACGTAAAATTTCATTTCATGCATGGTCAACGACAGCAAGGAAAGTTGGATTCAGATTTATTTGATAGATACTGTCATGTCGTTCTTGCATATAATTTTCTCCTATATCGGATCGGCTTGTTGTTGTTCCTGACTTCCTAGTAGTCGTAGCATTTCTCCCCATAGACTTTGGATTGCAATGCGTTTCATCTTGATTCCTTTTCGTTTGCTGCCACATTTCCCATGACGATGCGATGTCATCGTGTTATTTGTTTGGTTCCTGATCCTCAACGCAAATACAAGGTTTACTACGGAGCCAGTTGAGTATATGTGGTGCGTGCACATTTACGTTTAAGTCTCCTATATCTTCTGGGGAAATACTCACTGGAAAATTTGCTACATGATCATATCATTTGATCATCCTGACGGCTACAAGATGTACAAGTAGAGATAGAATTGAGCGGAGGCGGAAGAAAAGGAAAAAGGAATAGTCGAATTAAGCTGAATATAATGTTGTGCTTTCTAACTGTTCTTCAGCTGCACACATCAAGTCCTTATCTTTTATATATCTACATTAATAGCAGCTCTTCATATATGACATGAAGACCAAAGCGACTTTTCCTTTCCCCTTACAACACTTTGTGGTATAAAAAGTAGAGGTAACTCCAAACTACTGCCGAACCGTCATACATTGTCACATAAATAGTATCAGACATCCGTCTAGCAAATTACTTTATGTACTTGCCGAGTTGCAAATCTAGACCATGGTTTGATAAGAGGTGAATGGATTTTCACACTTGACGTGATTCACATCATCACTACTACTGTCACTACTGACATATCCTTCTGGAACGGACTAGGTAGTTGGAAGTTGACGATTGTGAATTCTAACTTCTATTCATATACTGGGATGTAGACCTTTTCCGGGAAGTTTAATAATACAACATGCCTATGTTTTTATACACATGTAATGTACTTTACTTTTGAAAAAGAAAACTTTTCACTATAATTTCCCCTAATTTGGCACATGTCGTTCACATCCTGCCATTACGCAGGGTTGTTTGGAACGAATTGTGTGCATGTATTTGTGTAGAGGTTTTAATTAATCCTTTTTTCTCCTCTATTCACTCGGAGAGAGCATTGTTAAAACATTTACAATGGCCAGGAAGTAGGAGAAGCAGGAACAATTAGAAAAACATTTGTAGCAAGATTGACGGGGATGGGAAAGTAGCAACTCGGGTTGTGTCCCTGGTCTGTCTAAAAAAGGTAACATTTTATAGCAATCAAAATTATTGCAACACATCCTACCCTCAGGCTTTCTCTGTATGAGAAGTAATGTCGTCATATAGAAAATAACAGACTGTTTCTCCTCAGTATATCATCAGTATCCGTTACAGGGAGATCAGCCTTTGGATAGGTGCTACAACCATCATATCTATAATGCAACGAAGATTTTCTCTGGTGAAAAAGGATGGTTGATAGGAAAGGAAAACGATGATTGAGTGAATACAAGTTGTACCACATAACTTACCGCATTCTTTTTGTACCCTGGGGGCCATATCTAAACGTACCTGTGTGAAAAGTAACTTTTGCTACTGATATCTTACCCTGAATGCGTTCATTTCTTCATGGAATATGTCTGTTTTCTGGTGGTGGTACACCGCCCAATATCAAAGTAAAATTGTAGATTTTCTGGTTGTAGGATTAGAGAATCAGGGTAGCATTATTTGAATCTCTTTCTCGATCTCTCAGCGTTTCATCATAGCTCTATCAAACGTAATCAAAATTATATGAAGCGAATTTTATAACGCAAACACTGACATAAGCTATATTATAGTTGCTTTTACTACCCTCCGGGATCGAAAATAATGTTCTTGACTGCTGTACAAGTTATACTAAACTATTTTAGATTTCTTTTGGTACGGACACAGCAGGTTGCAGTTGTGAGGTATGTATCTTCAGTTGAACTTTGTTATTTGCGTAAAATCATCATCAAAATTTATTATTACTATCTCTGCTTTCATAGCAGTCAGCCAACAAACATGCATCTAACAAGCATGTAAGTTGTTTCCACCCACATATATTTACTTCTGCCTGCAACGCTGATTCCTTTCCAATGCAGTCATCATCAGCACGGTTAAAATTTCATTGCTGCTATTGTTGCATAAAATAAAAGTAACGCGAGTTCATCAGACATCAGCCCATTTCATTGACGGCAATACGGAAAGACTTAGAAAATTCTTAGAACGCAGTGTTCAAATGTTTTCTTGCGTGAATTACCCATCGAGGTACAAAAAAGGCCCTCCCTGGCCATCGCCCCTGCCCTTTTCCTAGGTAATAATTAGGAGCATACAAACCAAAAATATAATAATGCGCAGTGATGGAAAGCAAACCCACTTTCCACAACTTTCTCTTCTTGTTTCACTATGTAAATAAACATAACACGGAACGGTGGTCGTTTCAATTAATTTACCAGCATGCATGGCCATACCGTCGTCATCATCATCATCATCATCATCATCACCATCCCTCCTCATCAACTTTGTTGTGTTGCAGCAACACAATACATCCACACATGAAGATATGTGCAAATAGATAAAACGTGCTCGGGAAGTGGGATTGTTATTATTTCTATGGGGTGTTTTCGTAATAAGAAACTTGCCAGGGAGTTAAGCGGCAGAGAAAATAAAGTTTATCAAGAAAGGAGTAGTCTCGTCGGTCGCAAGCTAATAGACAAACAATAAAGAAAACAATAATAAATAAGTAGGTGGCCTGGTCACATAATAAGGCTACAAAATATGATTGCTGTGAAGAAGAAAGTAAGCCATCAAGTGGGTGGGTGGAACTACAAGCTGTCTATTGTAGCTGCTGTTGAGAAATTAGGAAATATAGGGACGTGTCGAGAAAAATGCTGTTGCAAGATCCTGACAAAGTAAACTTAGTTTCGTGACAAAATTGTCCAAAGGCAGAAAAGCTATAAACATGGGATTCTATCACGTTTTTGAATTTCCAAAGTCTCCCATCAAATCTGCCAATTCAGCTCCTCCCTGGTAGAACAGACAATGTCTTGATGTATGGCGGCACAATTTCAGCAATTTTGATGACGTCATTCCTTAATTCAGCCCAGAGTCCATTAAATGTATAACCGAGACAAGGGGCATTTGTCAGTGTTTCTCCGACAGAATAATTTTCATAGATCACTCACGAGAAGCAGACAGACGACTATCGTAAATGTGTTTCTGTGTCTCTTTCGTTTCTTTCCCTTCTTCTCTTTCCCCAAGTTACCGTCTTTGAAGCGGCAGTTGCTACATCACCATGACATTTATATAAATTTTGCATACATACATATAGTAAAACTGTTTCTGCTGCTAGTTATCGCCTCGTTCCTACAACCGCCACCACATTCTGTCGTCGTCATCGTAACTAATGGACACTACTACCCTATTAAGTCATGACAAAGTATTATGTACCTTTCCCTTTCAAAAAGGGCGCAGGTGAGGTAGGCAGTAGTGGCTTCCAAAGTTTCTGTTGCACACCATTCTAACGATATTTAATTTAATCGTTTAATTTTCATTGTTAGAAGACAGTAAGATACACGCAAACCACAAGACAGTAGCACGTACTTCACCTCTCTGTTCCGCAAGTTTTATTGGTTAGGACATGATAAACGCCTACACTCCGACGACTACCCAGCCCATTTATCTTTCCAAATTTCCGCTTTCCCCATCAAATATGATGGTAAAAATCTAGACAACGGCACACAGTAACAAGTTTAATTTTATGCCCTTCTCCTTATCTAAAGATGCTAATCCCTACGTAATGTATGGCAGTATTAAATTAATTCTTTGGTCATTTTTTTTATCTCGATTTCCTCCTTACTAGATAAAGTACTACAGGAGTGGAGAAGCAAAAGGTATTCTTCTTTGCCAAATTAATATAACCCGAGCGAGAAGTTTGGTAAAAAAAAGTAAGAGAAATGTACTTATGCGTGTGTAGGTGTTTCTGGCTAAATGCGATCTATTACTAGACGGCTTAAAATTGTGTGTTCAAAATAGTTTACATACAAAATTAATCTTTTTTCTCCCCTCCGCTCGTCTTGTTTTTGTATGCCTTGTCTCATTTATTGCGGATTCGCTACCATCCATCCTTTTTCTGGCAGACACATAGTATGTACTACGTAAATACTTTGAAAGGACTAATCGTCTATAAAATATTCATTCTCTTCTTTTCTTATCCTATTCCGTTACGTTCCACTACCTCAATTTAATAAAACTAACAAGGAGATGTCATCTTAAACTAATTCTTATTTATATGCATACATACT
This sequence comes from Callyntrura sp. NNG-2020, assembly GCA_027744055.1. Taxonomy (NCBI): domain Eukaryota; kingdom Metazoa; phylum Arthropoda; class Collembola; order Entomobryomorpha; family Paronellidae; genus Callyntrura; species Callyntrura sp. NNG-2020. The sequence goes on from JAHZNE010004131.1 coordinate 40,622, forward strand.
TGATGTCAAAATGAAAGATGCATGACGAAGAAGACGTACAACGCAACAGTTTGTCCTCTTGTCCTCTCTCTCTCTCTCTCCTTCGTCCTCGCTCTGTAGTTTGTAGCTTTTTTATTCTGTCGACCTCTACAATAAAAATGTATAGTGTCGTCGCAGCAGTAATGGTCTGCTCTTGGTAGTCATCGCCTTTTTTCTCGAGATGTGTGCATATCTACCTTTTTTCCTCACGGGCTGTTTGGTAAGCTGGAAAATTATTAGGTGGACATGACATCCCAGACACATGACATGCTGGAGCCATATAATAACAGGGAGAAAAGCTCTTGTGCAAACCATGCTCACACCACCATCGCAAACTTCAAACTTGGGAGGAGAGAATATAGTGAAGGAGAAAAAGTAACTTGCTTTTTTTACCTGAATTGTTGAATGAGTGGGGCACACTAGCAGAATAGACTTTTGGTCCGTTATTACCGTAACTTACCAATTTACTGCTCTTTGTATATTATTGCACACAAACACACACACACATGACAAGGCGGTTCTTTTTTTGCGTAGGGATGGTTCAACTGAGAGAGCGTAAAGAATATATAGAGTATTGTTGTGTAATAAATATACTACCCGGGCAGGCTCATCGTTCTTCTCATTCTTTCTCCCATTTTATATGATTAGCACATTTCAAGCGGACGGAAAAAATTTGCTCACTTTTGCAGGTCACGCAATCCAATCTGACTACTTGCAACAAAAACCTTGCTCCTATTATTTTTTTCTCTCTTTTTGTTTTGCAAAAGGTGACCCTAAAGCCGAGAGTCGCTTCAATGTAGAAGCAAGTAACACATGAAACAGGAACATAATATATGTGAAGGAAATTGTATGCGGACGAGTTTTCACGCTGAACATCCAAAACGGAATGTGTAGGTATATTGTGGTATATGCTTGGTCTAGTAATTCTCCCACCCACCCACGCCACTATAGCATTGTCATCATCCATTTTCCCGTTTTTTGTTATTCTCTCCTGTTTCCTGCATAACAAACACGAGGAACACTGTGTCTGTGGCTGGAGCGACAGTGTGCGGCTTTGTCTTGAATTCCAGGAAAAGGAAGAGCACGTACAGCTGGAAGGGAAACTTGACAGGAAATTTAAACGATCCTGGCTGTCTATATGAATGACACGTGTGAATTATTGCAGTCGAATCTATACGTGGCGCTCTGTTTTTTATTGAATTAGTAATTTGGTACACCGCAAAATACTCACAGTACCTATAGTCAGCAGTAATATAGTATTAATAGCACGGCAGCAATAATTTTATCATATCGGTAATGATGACGCATCCCTAAAATTTCGGCAAATTACTAGCTAGATGTTCTGTTTTACCTGGAAATGGCAACGAAAATGATGAGTCGACTTCAGAATGAGTATTTTCTAACGTTCACGTCGTCATGGAGTGAAAACGGGGGAAAGGACATCATGAGCAGAAGAGTATTTTGCTAGCAAGTTTACGTTTCTCCACGATGTGTCGGCATCATCATTGCCCTCATTATTATTGTTGTATGCCCATTTCATTTGAGTTGGCTCGTCGTTGACGTACTCAAATCAAGCCTCTCTTCTCACATCATCATTTCATTTCCATAATGGCAATAATGACGATAATAAATAATATGAGTCGTAGTGCTAACTTAATAGTAATAAAGCATGATATCTGCTCGTTAAAGACTCCCGTGGCTATCGTGTCCTATCCATGCTCATCATCATCATTTCATCAAGCCAATCATCAAGTGAGAATGAGTAGACTACATGTTGATTGAATCCCGTGTTATGACTGGGTATCGAGATATTATCACGTCGTAGAAATTGAAGATGTTGAACATACTGCTGCTGCTGCTGCTGTAAGAAAGGGGAAAACGAGGAGACCAGGTGGTCGTGATGATGATGATGTATCAAACGATATCATTTACTTTAACCACATGCTGCTATTGGCGTTTTTCCTTTTACATTGCAAAAGCCTCTCTCTCCCCCGCTTTTCCTGTAATATATACCCATTCTCGTCATATTATCATCATATCTTGACGACGACGGTCATGAAATATACTATTATAAAAATATGTTTCATGGGGAGCCACAGATAAACACACACCAAATGCACACACTCTATCAGCCATCATGAAAATATGTCAATCGTCTTTAGTATGTGCCATTAGGAACGTGTGTCTGCCGCAAAAACTTACCTGCTCTGTTGTTGCTACAGAGAGAGAGAGA
>JAHZNE010004132.1:0-22361 GCA_027744055.1 Callyntrura sp. NNG-2020
TATAGGTACTGAAGCTGTACAGATGATTTTTCCATTTTTACATGGTTTTTACATGTTTTTTCCATATTTACATGGAAATATGGAAAAAAGAAATTTTTACATGTAAAAAGCCATACCCTGGTGATGCTTTGTCAAAAATATTTTAGATCTTATTCTTTTCGTGGTATTACATACCACAGTACTGTGACGCTTACTGAATTTAATATTTTGATCTGTCGTGACGTCCTGTCAATTACGTTGTTTGTTGGATCTTACATGTTTCTCTCACCGTAAACTGCAACTTTTTAAAACGGCCATCTGGAAGTAGTCCTCATTTGTAGTAGTCGTCTAGCTAGCTTTTTGTTTTCTACCCACATTCCACCTGAATATGGTCACGCAGGTCAATAACAATATCAAAGTTCAACTTGAGGTGTCGGAATTCCAATTCCGGAGTTGTGGCAAAAGTCAACTCTAATTTTTAAATAGAATTTGATGTATCTCCACTTAATTCAAACGTAAGTGGAGATCAAAGTGGTAAAAGCTTACTTCAAGTAAAATTGTAAACGTGCACCCAATTAAGTTCAATTAGGTTACCTCTGTTGCCCATAGAGTGTTTATATCAATAGTGCACTGGTGTTGCGCTACCTTATTTTCTTGCATTAAAAAAGTCAGCTCATCGTTAATTTGTTACAGACAGGAAGAATGACAATGATGCATTTGTCCATCAAGCAGGGATCATTTCACAGATATTAACTTAACAATTCAGTATACGCCTCCGTATTTACATGCATCAAAATCGTATAGATTAACAGGCAAGATTTAACTATAATATATGTGAAACGGATTAGCTATTGTCCAGTAAGACTTTTTATTTCCAACGGCGTAGGTAAACATGCTGTATTAACTTGAGACTGTTATGTTAATTACTCTTGATCTACATGATTACAAATCCCTTGATACAGCGAGATTACAAAATTTCCACTGGAATATTTTGCCTTTACTCATCATTCATTTGAATTTGGGATAACTGACAGTTAAAGCTGAGATTTCATTGATGCGTGACATTACTGCTGATTAATAGTACTCTGTGATGTGGTGACCGATGGGGTCGTTGAAGTTAACAAAGCCAAAAAGTTTGTTGCATCAACATTTTGTGTGCCCATTCCTTTTACCCTTCCACTGACAATTCTGCTGCACTATTCACTTTTTAGGATGTTGTGGCAATGAACATTATCGTTAATAGTATTACAGGATTAAACTGATTGTTAAGCTCTCCATTCATTAGTCAACCTTCCTTCGTCCAATAGTCTTTTTAAAAGCCGCTTAAGCCAAATTATTGTCGTAATATGAATAAAGCCAAATGGATAAAATGTTCCTATATCAACTGAAAAACTAGTATCTTTAAGGCATTCAAGATCTTAGTTGCGTCGTTGTAAAGAATGCGAGCATTATATGATGCACGAGTGCTGTAGTCTAAAAAGTACAAACCTTACAAATCATTAATTAATAAGCCAGACACAAATGATAATGCTTTGCGACATGTATGAACTTCCAGGAAATCAATACTGTTAATAATTTAAAGTAAATTTTCTCATTTTCAGTACTATGATAAATTGTTTTAATCATGTACAGTCATAAAAATTCAGTGTGCTATAATTTGTTTATACCATTTTTACTATTGTCATATCTGGTCATACGGTACAAAGGTGGAACTAACAATAAATATATGGTATCCGGTTTCTGGCATGTCAGTGCCTAAAGCAGGACGTAAAGCAGATGTGCAAATAGTTGTAAACATTGCATTGTAGTGTTAATAATATTTCAGCGGTGATGTGACAGGTCACCAGTTTCAGAAGATTTAATATGGTTAAAACGGTAATTATACTACCAAAATGAGGGCAAACATATTGATAAATATTTGCTCGACCTTGAAATGACTCAGTAAATCGGACTTTGTCATTTCACAGAAAAAATGAATTAGGCGGTATGCAAAGCTGTACTTCTTTAAATGAACTTTTGATACCGTTATTTTCGGAGTTGTATGTTTATCGATATGGCATTCATAAATCTTCTGCTATTCTATTGTTCATATCTAACAGTTATAGCGTCGTTACAAGTCTATTATCAGCATCTAAGTTTAAATATTTTGTTTTCTTCTTTGGCTCCGGACGTGTATATCCACCACTGATTTTCTATACATATACCGTTTTTATAGTACACTATCCGGTGTTTCTCGAAACCCAGCAGTACATTTTTTTAAACGCGCATTTATGTATTAAAGTAGATTACCACATTTTCTGTAAAATGATTTGAACAAATTTGGTGAAGTTTACAAAATGTATTTTTCAAGCACCATATTGCTGTCAACTTTTGCCATTAATCAATGCTTTGGATTTCTGTCGTTATTTATCATTACGACAGCGTTAGAAGTCCTCCTGCAAATATTTCATGTTATAGCAAAAGTTGCAAATAATTTATTACAGGTTGTGTAAAACTTAACTATGTCTGTTATAAAATATAAACCTCCCCAGTCGCATCCCATTTGTTGAAAACATGAAAACATTACACAGCCAAAATGTTTATTCACGCTGCCACAGGAATTTTGTTTACGCTGTTTATTGCGATTTTTTCTAGCCTTCAGGGTTCGCATAATAACTTAAAAATTGCTATTAGCATATTCAATAAAAGGCCATTAAAATGTGCACTTGTTTTGTAGGTCGAAGGAGTAACGGTTTGGAAAACTACGTTAGATGGAAAATGACAAACTTTTCTAGTTGGATACAGGAACACAAATTGGATCCATCCAAACCTATTGGTCCGTGTACCGCATCCTACGCCAACTTCGAGGATAAAATTCATTCAATTTTGACGTAAATAAAATTTCTAGGTTGTAATTTCATAATACTCTCAATATAATCAATATAAATTAAAAATGAAATTGCCTTAAAGAAATATCGTAGTAAGGGGACATTCTGACCGAGAAATTGCACTCGAACCCGACAGTGTGTCTGGGGGACTTTCTGATGGCGACAAAACGTTTGGAGTAATTTATCTAGAGTTTATGTATACGTCATCCTTCAAGTACACTGGGGATTACATGGCCGTCGGAGTAGTAAATGCCACCACAAATTTTTGCAGTCGAGGGAAGTGGACATTCCACATGCCGGCAGGAAGTTCAACAGGTCTGCTTGTGGAATTTCGAATTAGCCAAGCTGGGTATATCAAGCCAACCAAATACATTTTTATGGTTTCTAACGTTCCTACTGGAATGGATTGGCACCCTGCTCGACTCAACGGATCGTGGGAAAATATTCACCGACAAGATCGAACAGTAGGTCAGCGTTTAATGAAAAACGCTGTAAGGAACTACGTGCAAAACGTTTTATACCCTAGAACATCAAGGCCAATAGATCTGCAATTACAACAGTTTCTTAATGAGATATTTGAGGTGCCTCCACTATATTGATAGTTTGGTACAATTACAGAAAGAGACGTTCGAAGAGATATGGAGGACTCCCTATACAAATAACGACGACAACTATTATTACGTGAATGAAATCTGAAACGAAAACGGTTTTGCCAAATACAAGGTTTACACGAAAGGTCGCTATTGTGACCAACTATTCGTCCTATTAAAATTAAGCTGGAGTGCAACACCAAATATTAAAAACTTGAGCATCACTAATAGAGTTACCATGCTTACCTTATATTTTACATGCAAATTTGTAAATTTAAGTTCAGCCGACGGAACCACAAGAAGTTCATCATAACGACGAACTTCTACCCGGTAGATATAGATTTCATAGCATAAATTAGAAATTGAGTGACGCTTCAAATTTGTTAAACTTTATCGCTATTCTGGAAGCGGTTGAATTACCTGAGGCAAATTAGTCAATATTAATACTAATAAAATCTGTAGAATTGTCCGTGTTGCGTACACTATTTTCCAAGTGGCTACGCAACGTTGACTATGTTATGAAATGATCAGCGGTTAAAAACTATCTAACAATCACCGAAGGCAGCTCTTCTAAATAAGGTATTTTACTGTATGGTGAACTGCATGGATAAGATACTTTTTGTCCAGCAGTCCTGTGGGTATATTCCTTGAGGTCAATGCACAGTAATAAGGTATTTTACGTCTCCCTACAGCTTATGGCGACACTTAAACCAGTGGTATAAACAGACACAAAGCACAGGAAGGTTTTCATTACAAAGGTAACTTTAATGTAACAAAACCAGAAGAAATACGGTAAATTTGACTAATTATAGACTTCCGAACAATGATGAGTCTATATTCAATTAGTATACAATTTAGAACTACTTTTTTGAACTATTACAAGAATTTTACTGACGACAATTTCGATAAAACTGATACTTGAGAATGGCTAATAATAACGAGTACGACTAACTTACGACGACGACGACGACCAACAACTGACGAGACTGAACTGAAACTGACAATTGACTTATACTACCAAAACGCTTTTTGGTGAACTGCGTGGAGTTTGTGTACTTTTAACGTTCTCCACTGTCAGGTCAGCAGAGAGGAGAGAGGACCACAAAGGCCATCTACGGGGAGATAGATGGAATGGGAACACGAGATGGGACGGTGTAGTATACGGACGAGTACACACACCTGTGTAAATATAGACAGTAATATAGTAGGAGGATAGGAGAGAGGACGAGGAGTGATTCTGTTTTTCTTTTTCCTGTGAAAAAGATCCATTTTTTTCACTTTTCCCAAAATCATTAAATAAATAAATGTTTGTTATTTAAAGACGTGATTTCTCGTAGATTTAGAGAAGATAAGAGAGAGTCGATTTTGTTAGTGACAAAGCTGTTGGGCACCACTGTACGATATAGAGTATTTACATTTCGTGAAAGTTTTCGTGTATAATAAAATACGTGTTTGTTCATACGGTCGTTAGGAACCGTAACCCGAGATTCCGTTCGTGCCGTTAGTTGTTTATTTAGGGGAGAGAAGCCCCCGCCTCGGCGTCGAACTTTCTTTAGGTACGGGCCGCACCCGTTGAGGAAGAGTTGGAACCTTTCCAACTGTACCTGCCGGGCGTTTGTGTGGTTCCTCCTGACGCTGTTCACGCGCTACCGCTGTTGGGAACTCTTTGTCTGACGACCCGGAACTTCTGGCGTTGCCGTAAGTGTCATTTTTGGCAATTGTTTTAGCGCATCAAAACGCGTACCGAGCGCAAGAGGTCAATGGAGCGTAAGTGAGGGAAGGCGTAACACCCCCTTTACCCCCGATACCACGCAGCTTATTACAAACATATGTACGTTACATTGACAACAAGCATTTTACTACATTTTCAACCGTTCCTTTCTCAACAGTCCGCATTAATAAGATGCTATATTTGCATTTACATTTTCAACTGCAGGTAATGACCTTGAAATTCCAAACATACGCGTTTTGTAGTTACAGACTTGATGGCACGCTGGAAAATTGTTTAGGAAGCGTGGCCTGCTTTTGGTCATGCTCCCTCATACGACTGTTCACTGATCTGCGTAAGAACCAAGTAGCTCGTTCATACGGTAAAGGGCGTTGAGGACATTGTGGCGCCACATGACGATATCCTTCGTCGCTAGTCCTGCGTCGGCATACCTTTTTACGTATTTACTGCTTATGGCAACTTTTGTTGCCGCGGTCTTAAAGTTGAAAGAGGGAAATTTAGCCTGAGTAACTTTTCATCGTTTTTACAGTTTTAATTTGAAGCGCTGGGAATTTCCGCGCAGGACGTGTTTTCAACGTAAGATGCATTGCAAAGTTTTAGAGAAGTTGCTTATTTTATAATGTATTGCCGCCGTTTCAATGCATTTTTTTATTCAATGTTCTTTATAAAACGCAAAGCTGCCTGTGTGATGTCCTTTATTGCGGAGCTAATAACTGAATACATTTCTTAAGAACAATAGATTAATCAAATTAATGTAGACAGAACAGATAAACATTTATCTCGCAATATCATAACACCAATATTTAAGTCATTCTTACAATGAGTTAACGACCAATATTAAATAGGCATTGAAGTGACGTATGACATTAATTTGCCATAAAAATTACAAGGGTTTGTATTAGATTCATATAGGTTATCTCTAAACCGATAGAAAATTCTTGTACTCCCATTTTAACTAATAGTTAGTGCAGACAGAAGTACTATTTGTCATTAGTGTCATCAATTTGCCACCGGAAGATATTTATACCTTTATTGTGTATTAGATGATAAAAAAGTTGGAATGGTTTTTCGATTCTCGTATTCTTGTTCTCTTTGCCAATTTTACGATTTTAATAGTTTGGGAGCAACTACATCTATATTAGTTTGATAGTCTGGGTTCTATATAAAACGTTTGGTTTGGGCTCGACCTAATTATAGTTGATTGCAGAGTGACTTTCGAAACAAAACCATTCCTGGAATCAGGCGCAAAGATGCGTAGGGCCATGCGTAAGGTGCTAAGATGCATTACAGACGTAGACGAAGAAAGTGCGCATGACCGGGAAGGAGAAGAATATTACCTGTCGTGTGATGCTGCCAACCGTGTATTTGGAAATGAATTGGTGAGTTTTCCAAGTTTTATATACTTATATACATTTATTTGTGAGCTTTGTATTTCATGATACTGCTTTATTCGCAGTTACTGGACAAAATCTTGAAGTTTGCCATTCACGATGGGGAAAGGGTGGATACTCGTACAGCTAATGCTTGTAAACTGGTGAATTCCGTATGGTTAGATAGAGTCCTTGAACACGTACAGTTTTCTGTAGTTAATTTAAACACTGATAACGATGCTAAAGTGACGGATTTCATCGATACATTTGGTTACACCCCTATCACTCGAATTGTTCCCTTTCATCTCACCATTTGTCCCTCTATGAGAGATACCGACTATAAAAGCACTCTTCGCACCATTAGAGAATGTCTTACTCGTTGTGGATCCGGTCTGGTCCGCCTGGACATTAGCTGCTTTGATGAAAGATGGAAAGTTGAAAGGAGATCTTTCACAAATCCTCCAATTCCTTTAAGTCTCCCAAACCTAAAGCAATTATCCGTGCATCAAATAAGTTTTCATCCAAATGATCGTAAAAGATATCGTCATTTTGTCCAAACCATTCTGTCCTCTTCTGAACGTCTCCACAGTCTGTTTCTGTATGGTGATGGTTTTCACACCGAGCGTAACTTTGCTATAAATGTTAAACGTTTGTCCCTTCCACAATCGTCGCGAAAAGTACACTTTCAAGCCAACAGCGGAATGTGGGCCCATCATCTGGATTACCTGCTTTTAAAAAACGGGCAGTTGCCCTATTTGACCACCCTGTCATTACAGATTTGTGGGTCAGATGAGTTTGATCTGAAGAGGAAGCTGTTTCCTGTCTTAAATGCGTATCGACATCACTTGCGGACATTGGACGTTAGTAACTCTCTGTATGAGACGTCCGCATCTATACAAGTACCAGTGATGACCAGTCTTGAGGAGCTCATTTGTGGAGCCTGGTATTGTGAGAGGCCAAATAAATCAGCGCCAATTATACGAACTTTTTTTCCATCCCTTGAGAAGTTTCAGTATAAAAGTTATGAAACTGACACATTGCTACAGTGGATTCCTAGAAATGAAAAATCTGTTTCTGTCAAAGAGGTCAATGTAGAGTTGCTGGCGGAGAACGAGAGCGGCGATGGAAATCTCAAAAATAAATTATGTCGTTTAAATTCGGCGTTTTCTAACATAACTAAGCTGACGGTTTTACTGCCTTTCAAACCGGATATTTACGCATTAAACAACATTTTCAAAGCGATGCATAAGCTGCAGGAGCTCAATATCACTTTCACCAGCTGTCCGTCTAACATGAGTACGGCTATTTTTAATGCACTTCTCCTTGGGATCACCAAAAAGGAGGCGTTAGCATTAGAGCAACAAGGAAGAAATTTCCACGAAATTGATTTTCATTTTGAAGAACGTTCATCTATCCGTAATCTAAGTCGTAAGTCACCATGTAGATTCATGTATTAAGAACAATTGATTTTGTGGAATTTTAAGTTAATCTTATTTTACAAATTTTAAAGGGTTAAGGAAATTTCATATGTATGGTGTCGGGGAATGTGCCCATACATGCTATCTGGATGTCGCAGTAAAGTTTGGGCTTTCCAGGATGCCAAATATTGACGATTTTGAATTTGGCGGGGTCTTTGATTTAAGGGTTAGTGTTATTTTGTAGAATTTCTAATATTTAAATTTACACATTTAATGCAACCGCTGTTTGCTTTCAGGCTACTGATGAAGAGGTGTACGAGTGGAAAAAGCAAGTACTCCGTCGAAATGTGTTTAATTCTGAATAGGCACAAGTGCTTATTCGATTTCCGTGTTTACTTTGGCGTCCTTGTGTACGCAATGGAACTTTGTTAAAAAAAATCTGCTTTGTGTATCATGTTGAAAAAATTTGTTGAAATTGCAAAAACGATATCAAAACTGTACGGCTAAAAATATATTGGGTAGCCCCTTTCATATATGGTAATATTTAAGTATTAATTCATATCACACATTTTTAATAAGAATACCTTTCTAGTAGTTTCCCATAATATGAATATTTTAATGCTCCAGCTGTAATAACCTTTTTTAATGTCAGTTTAAATACAAGTTTAGTGGTACGTTACAATTTTCAAGCGAATCACCTTTACCCCAATGTCAAATTAGGGATAATGCACAAATCAGACGAAATATAATAAATAAATACATCCATCTTGAATTACAGATAGGCACGCATAGTGTATGTAAAACATCGCGTTCGCTTTCCTTTCATTACATTTACACGAAAAGAGAGTGCAATTTAAGGAATTACCATATCTTTTACCCTGTAGCTAGAACTGTCATTGTCTATGTCATTTATCAACAAACAAACCGGTGTCCGATAACCGATAATCCATTTTTTTCAACAACCAAACGCCCCAACCAACACAAAATTTGAGCGCACCATGAAGATAACACCGTGCTAGTTTTGAAGTGTTTTGTAATGAACCTGATATTTCCAGAGTGTAGTTACAAGATTTTCCTATGCATGTCATGCAGCATTACTGGCATCTTATAATTGAACTGTGATTATTATAAATGAACTGGTAAGAATAACATGCATATAGGTATGAACCGTTTACTAATTATGATGACATGTTAATGTTGAAGAGTACATGTACGGATGCTGTAATACGCGCAGTAACAAAAATTTTTAAATTTATTTTTCCAATTATATAAAGGCGATTCAGAAGTAAAGAATTGTTTTTTGCCAAATACAGAACCGTGAAAACCACGAATCATTTTTATTGATCATTTTAAAACCGTTATAAACCGTTACAAAATTTCATTTGATTAATTAGAACGTACAATGTGTATTATGTGCTAAGGAATACTACGGTTTAGTGACAAAGTGTCCTATGAGTGTAAGGAGTTTCTAAGTCATTATTTTTTACTTACTACTAGTATTTAATTGCATTTAACTAACTGCAGCTACCAATAATAAATAGCAACTAACCTTATTACATAAGCCCATTCTCTTGCGGTTCGATAGACACCAAATTCAAGGAAATCGGTTCATAAATAAAAATTCCTTTATCCGAGCACCTAGTAGAGCCAACTGCGTATTAATACAATGATTATCAAGAACATTTACATATGACGTATGCGGAAGCAATAAAAGCACCGATTTAATAACAATGCCAGAACTATTAGGTGTAACCATGTATCTATAAATCGTGTATAATGTAAACGTTTTGGAATAGATGACTACCCGTACATGTATGTGTGTAAGCACAATATAGAGATCGGTTACGTTGAAATCACAGGTGTAGATGATTTACAAATTCGTCGTAATGCTACAACTAAATTATTCCATTGCCTTCCAAGTATTGTACACACGAATATTATCAAATCAATCAATTTCCGAAACACCAACGAAACTCCCTTACCTGGGATACATTTCTTACACAACCTGCACATTTTAATCCAAGAGTATTCAACAAGGAAAGTTGATCCAGCAAAAACGTAACCCCCAAGGAGTACCACAAAGATAACTAAGATGTTCCCACTTAGATTTGAAGGAACCGGATAAATTGTCCTATCCCAAAATTTTGACGCGGAGGCCCGCTGGAAGTGCGAATCAACTATCCAAGTCATTACTCCAGATGACGTTAATGCTCCAATTCTTCGGAAAACGAAGGGCGGTACAAGTCCTCTCATGACAACAACATTGAAAGCCTTAAAATACGTTTCTTTCCCAATATTTAAAAACCTTTGTTGAGAAGGCGACATATTTTTTGCCACTTTGTTTGCAAAGGTGACCGCCTGTTGAAACGGCAACAGAAGGGCAGTTTTATTACAATCTGATAAGTATCCAACAAGATACTCTTCCTCTTTTTTTGGAAAAGTTCCCCTGAACAGCACTCTGAACTTCCGCCGTGTTAACCAGACGAGCGTTCATGGCAGCTAGTTTTTCAAAGATTGTCTCAGCTAACGACACTACTTCCGGGATGAGTGAACTGCTGCAATAGATTTGAATCTCTGTACTCCCCCTGTTGTCCCGAGCGTCACACAAGCCGTCTACTTCTTCATTGAAGATCCTCACTTCAGATTCTATTCCCAGGACGATTTTACCCATGTGCCACATAATTACGTGAGGGGACACTTTCCTGATGTAGGCAGCCTTTACTTTTGTGAGGAAAGCAGCGTTCACTAAAGAACTTTTTGTGTAAATAGTAAAGTTATTCTCCAACAATTCCTCCATCGTTTCAAACAACTTCACTATTCTGGGAGTGCTCATGTTGTACACTTTCTTATTTTTGTAGCCATTAGAAAGCACCAAACTTGCCAATGGAAACAAAGCTATCACAAACTTGTGTTTCTTCCAGGCGCAATTAACTGTCGTCCCATAACTGTTGTTCCATCCACTGCCTTGTTCCATTAAGTGTCCAACTAATGCTTCGATGTGTCGCCCCCACATTTGAAGCTTGATGGTTAAGTCGACGTTGAAGTTAAATTTAGGGGATGACATAGCTAAGACGAAGCCTGTCGCGACAATAGACGCAACAAGAACGCTCCATACAGGCATGTCATACACACTCACTAGCTCAATGAAAGCTAAAGCTGAGATTCCGCGTTCTCCACAAGTTAAGAAAGCTAATGTGTTCAATTTTTCAGCAGTTGTAAGAATGTTTGAGGGAATACTTTCCGTATACTGGGACAATTCAGAGTAGGATGTCACATGCATTGGGATTCCTAGACGCATCTTCCTATTGACACCTTCAAAGTTTAGTTTTACCAGTTTTCCGTTGTCGCAAATGTTAGCGGGGACCTCCTGTGAATATGGATTTTCTACAAAATAGGAATGGTTTTGCATGACAAAGGATTTAAAAGCCTCAGCGTAACTGCGACCAAACTGATTCGGCAAAGAAAGCTGAGTTCTCCTTCTGTCCTCTTCACAAACTTCAAGTTGGTTATTAATGCTTAGCATAGTGCTGTCTTTGTAGTGCAGAAAGCGTTCAATGATCCAGTATAACTTGTTGGAAGAAGACGGGGAAATTTTATCTGTATTAATGAGGCTGTCGATATGAAGGTCTGAGGATGTTAAGCTAGTAGTATATGTCGTTGACGCATCACAGAACAAACAAAATGCTAGGAGTGACGTAATCTCAGATTTTGTAACGTTCATCACTAACGATATTTCTCCCGTGTTCACTTGCTCACGTGTTAGATATTTTTCGGAAATTTGACGAAGAGTGTTAGAAAAGAATATGGGTTCCCGATTCTGATTTGAATAGAACCAATATAAGTGGACCAATGGTCGACTTGTTGGTAGTGTTCTAGTTGGATTTAAATCAACGTCATACCAAATTACTTCTGCTACTTGTTCTGCCAACGTATATTGTCCATCGTTTTCGTTATCGTGCAGTAACGAAACTTGGACAACACAGTTCCAGTGGGCAGACAGTGCAGAAAATGTGTTTAGGTAAAGCTCGACACAGAAGCTTTGAGTTGATGTTCTCCATTTTCGTTTCAGACCGCCAAAATGTTTGGAGGAATTACAACGTGCAATTTTATTTAAACGGCGGATGGTATGTTTATTGGGACTGATGGGAACAAAAACTTTCTCGTTCTTAAAAGTTTTTGGGGTATGGGAAATTTGTAAGGCTTTCAATTTGTATTTGCGAAGTAACACTGGATAGGGGAAAGCTTTCAATGTAACACTCATTTGATTGTCTATTACCACAAGACAGCCCTGGGTAGTAAATAGGGCAATGTACTCGGACAAATTGTTTATAACCAAGTTTACTGTAGAAATTTTATTTTCAGATAGCATGAATGGAAGGTTGTGAAATAGCAGGATGCATAACACCGGTAGATGCTTAAAGCCATCCATGATATCTGTATAAAGTAGACAAATAATTCAAAATTTGACAACACTATTTAACCAAATCGACGAATTTGGGGCTATTTTCATTTGCGTTTGCTATCAAGATCTTGCTAAAAACAATAGAGAAAAGGTATTCGCCACGACAGACAGAAAATTTCAAACCGATGGATTTATAGATTTATATTATTTTTCACTGTCGGATACTGAAAGTTTTGTAATTTCTAGTAGTAATACTGACTATACCAAAATATTAGATTTATCTCAATACTTTTAAATTGGAACACGTGTAATTTAAATTGTCAGACCGTCGGAGACAGGAAGTTATTTGGCAAACATGCAAAGAGAATATGGAGTTTTCAATATTCGTGTGTGGTATTTGCATAAGCGTTTTATAAAAATGTTTAAAGCCTGCTCCTCAAATGGGTTAGACCATATATGCTTGTGGAAGTATGTAAAAATAATCGATGCTTCTAGGACAATCAAAATGTTAAATGGAAAATATAATATTGATTGTGACATAATCAAGATAATGGATGAAAATACAAGTATTTACTTGTCGTCAGAACTTTTCACGTTTTTTGAAGAAAATAGTTGTTTAGAAAACGAAGTATTTGGTGAATTCTATGGGGAAAACAATAATATTAACAATAGAAGTTGGTAGTACTAAAAAAGTAATTTAATTCGGCTAATTAAGGTGCTTGGTTAATTGTAAATTTGATAAACGATTGTGAAATGTAGGTACTGATATCAAGCACTGAACGGCTGCCTAAATATATTTTGTATACAGGAGACTGTCAGTAGCGAAAAGAATGTTTAAAGAAAAATCGATATAAAAAGTAAATTTGATTTAACTATTAAGTTTGAATTACTTGGTAAGCATTGTGCACTTAAAAATTGCGATTGGTACTCTATGTGTTGCGAGAAGTTTATAACTACTTATTAAGAAAACGAAGTTTACTCGCAAGGTAAGATTGTAATTCGCCAATAAATCTAAAGTTTTACACTTACAATTAGTATAGAACCTCTCCTAAATGTTTAATAGTTGNTGTTTAATAGTTGGTATTGCAAATGTATGATTTTCTCAATTTTACTTTCCACAACATAAATTTGAGCTTGAATGTAAAGACGATCAGTTTTCTATTTGACACTAATTCGTTTCAACATACAAAATGTTGGGACCAGCTACGAAAGTGCATTCAAAGCCTCCTCGCTCTCTTCTCAGTAATGGACACAATTTGTTTGATATCCTTGACTAGATTGATGCAATTGTAATATTATTTGGGTTAGAGGGAAGCTCGCAGTGCTTGAAGTAGTTGACGTTGTTTCGTCTGTTGACGCCTCATTTAGATCTCCGAAGCATATGATGCCGTTGTCAATTTTCTATGTTTCAGTACAATAACGTGATCCACAACAAAAGCTCCTGTGTTGGTAGAAGAGACATTGTTTGTATTTCGCTTTCCTGAAACCAAAGGTTCCTGTAGTTGTATATCAAATATCTTTCTTCGTTTCTTTCATCATTCTACCTTTATCAAACTCATTAGAATTTTTTGTTTCTGCACAAATTGCAAAGACGAGCTTTAAATAAATTTGAGTTCGATTTATTAAATTAAAATTACAAGTTTCTTTGTAAAGGATCCAACAACATTTTATATTGTTTCTTTCCATTTCTTTTAAAGTTATTCGTATTGTAGCTACAACTGAATAATTGGTCACACATGGTGTTCCATTTTACAAGGAGGCTACATATAAGTTACACAAACAAGGACATAGCTGAGTGATGTTGTTTATTTGAACAGCACCTGCATCTACCCAGTTGTGCAGTTGTTAATATTTAAATTTTCATATGCAACTAATTATGGTTTTAATACAACCGTTATATGCTTTCTGGCTACTATTAAAGAGACATATGAACAAAGTGGAGAAAGCAAGAACGCTTTCAAAAGGTTTATAAATCATGAAAAGGCACAAATGCTGACATATTTTTTTATCACTTGTTATTATTATGAAATCTTTTATTAAGTATGTCTATCTGATAGTTCCCAAAGTACAGATATTAAAATGTTGTGGCAGCTGGAACGATCCATTTTTTGGCAGTTTAAACAACGTATGGTACAATGGACAAAGAATACGAAATATAATAACAAGTAAACACATGTTGGATAACTGTTATACTCCTATTTTTGTACTTTACACATGATATACACGCTATAAATTTACACAAGAAAGGAAAACGCATTGTTCACCGCGATACGCGGAATCACCACATTTTATTCTTTAGTCGGAACTGTCCTCTGGGAGAGAAAGAGGTAAGTAGAAATCACTGGACAATCCGAGCCATGGTATACAATTAAGATTCGATGCCAGTCCTTGTCATCTATTAACATACAAGCAGACGTGAATACCGAAGCAGGAGATTTTTCGATGTAACATGACTATGCGCATATAAAAGAGATACGTTTTGATGTAAACTGGTGCCCCGGAGATACATTTTTAACAGTAGTCCTTGGTTTACCTCTATCTCTAGATAAATACCTAACAAAAGCGGCCAGCGTTTTCAGCCACATTACAAACAACTGTTTCTGCTTCCAAAACCATTTTATCATCAGCACCATTCCCACAAACAGCAGGAAAAATATTACTAACACGTTTCCTGTCATATCCGGTGCTTTTACAGGAGCCGGTGACACAGCATTTGCCCACTCCGCTCCCTTTCTTAAATACGTCGTCCACCAGCTCAGAATCCAAGACTGACCAATTCTCCATATTCGATTAATTGTGTGAGGATCCACTAAGCCTTTTAAACTCATACCAACTTGTGTGGATGGATATACTTCCTTTCCGATGTGAATCATCAAATTGCTATCCTTTTCTTTGATGATCTTCTTAAATTTGTGGCATAAAATTTCTGGCAAGACTGCTGCCGTCTTCCGGCATTTGGCTATATCCTCCAGCAGTAGCTGTACGTCCTGATCATACAATATGTCTCTCAATTTTAACTGTGCCTTGTCATTATCCGGCAATGCGGAGGAGTTGTAAGTTTTGGCAACAATTTCCAATAAGCCTGCTTGTAGTTGAGTTATCTCAAAAATTTTATCAAGATCGTGTAGATTTTGATAATTCTTCCATCGCCTGTTAAATTCCAGACGGCGAATTTCAAACGAGAGGTATATATTGTAGGATGGATCCAAAATATCGATGGAATGGGAAGTAACGGTAGCATTTGCGGGCTTGTTGCTGGAGAATTTTAGGAATGTAGCCGTCACCGCTCGGGTATATATCGTAAAGTTGTCTGATTTCAGCTCAGTCCAATTCTCATACCGATTGGGAGGTCTGGGTAGGATCATGTTGTACACGTTCGTATTTTTGTACGCGTTACTCAGCACCGTGGAAAATAACAGGAACCCTATGGTCAACCATCGCAGGCGAAGACAACTGAGCGTTTTAGATTTGAAGGGGCCCCCCCTTTCAACAAGCGCCTTTCCTGCCAGCGAAAAGAGGAAAAGAGGTTAGTCACCACCTGCTCCAAGAAAGTTTTGTCGGATCTCCGTTCCACCACCTGCATAATCCCAAAAAGGGTGATCAAACATATTCCGATCCACATCCATACGTATCAGTCAAATACGTTGAAGAGCTCCTCCACTGGGAAAGGGCTATGGTCCCGTACCCCACAAGCAATGAATTTAAGCGTGGACGACGAATCAATATGCATGCATAATAAGCACACAGCGGGTCAATATGACCACATTGCCGCTTTTGGTAGGGTTTACAATCGTCATGATGGCAAATAGTGCTAGGCTTAAAGACGGAAATTCTTTCGATCCAAAGCGATCCAAGTGAGAAGTTTGCTGCATCCACAACTTGATCCGGCTACTTTCCTATTTTGACGACGTAATGCTGTCCTCCAAATTCTCCCAAGGTAGACCAGCAACTAAACAGATGAATATATTTTAGATTCCAATTTTTACTGAGGAGCCCGTCAGGAAAGTACGTATCTACATGAACAACGTACTTCCATGGCTTTGAAGACGATGAGAAAAAGGAAATCAAGGCGAGTGCAAATGTCTAACTGGTCCAAAATGGATACAATTCCACTAAAGAATTTGGATTTTGCGCAAGGATAAAACGTACTGGTTTCGTTGTCTTCCCAAGACTGCATATGAGAGGGCATCCATAGCATTCGCCGCAATGGAGTTGTATTATCTTCTTTTACCTTTTCCAAGTACCCCGGCACTGCTTGACGGAGCAACGTGGGGAAGTTACTGGATAGTAGATTCACATTAATCCAGTTGTCGTATCCTACAAGACAACCTTGATTTGAAAAGGGATTCAGAAATAAACTTAGCGCTTCTGAGTCAAAATTTTGTTACTTTTGGGAGAAATAAAATAATTCAATCGACTTTATGGACGTTTCTTCTGTTGGGTTCAGCTCAAAGACTGGTTTTCGAACATCTGTATATTTGGTAGCTTTCCATCCATAACATGTACTACCAATGAAGGGTAAGAAGAGAAATACTTGTGGGAAACCATCATTTTAAAAAATATATGGTTTCGTACAGGGTTATGTAGTCAAGTACGATTGGAATTCCCATTACTATAACAGCAATAAAACACTACCTTTAATTTTGAATTTTAATGAAGTACCCGCTTTCAGTTGTAAGTAAATGGATTGCTTGTATTTTCGATGTAGTCTCTTTATGATCTACCCTAGGAGGAATAAGTTATTTAGCAGAACATAGAAGGTAGTTCTGAGAAACAAGCTTTTAACGTACATGTTAGCCTTGAAATGGCAAAACTGATAGGATATTACACGTCCGTTTATCTGTCAGAAAGATGTATGAAAGAGCTTGTAGCACTTATAAAATTCCATGCCTTTGCTCTAAGATGGCATTATGAATCTCACATAGAAAGTTTGGCACAAAATGTATTGGTTTGTGCAAATCCCTTAAAAGTTGTTGCGATAATGTAAATGCCCCCACTCGACTTGATGATTACCCACATTTTATTATTATGCTTGTGACTATTTGGAATTAAAAAATACTCGCAATTTTCTTAGCCACCGTTTGTATACAATGTGAGGTCCCGTTATAGTTAGTTATGGCTAACTGGAGTTCTCCTGTATGATCGTAGATCATGCAGCTTTTATGTGCAATGAATATGCTTATTCTAATAAATATGAATGTACACACTGAAATATAGGGGTATATTTCTGTAGATTTACCAATGTCTAGGAAAAACGAGTGTGTGAAATGAGGAAACTTTGGTGCGTCTCTATAAGAGGAATCCAAAGTGGTCGAGAAAAATATAAATAAAATTGTCTTCCCAGGAGCTGAGCTCGACTAAGGAATTGTCGGGTGAATTACTTCGAGTTTACCTCGGAATGAACAATACCAAACTTGACTTCTCGTCGGTTGTGCGAGAGGCTTTTATAGCCAGCCGCATCGTCAACGAGGCATTATGCACTCCACTTGCATAAGTAGGGCATTCTCCTGCTATTGTTACGCTGGCATGGAACAATGGGTAATATACATAACAAGGTATTATTCTTAACTTTGCAATATGCGTCGTCACAACAAGTGTAAGAAACACATTCTCATTTTAGGTAATTTACTTTACTGTACACGATACGAAACTGGGATGAAGCATTGTTCAAAAGGGGTTTAGGAATTCTCGACGACAAAATTCCCACCGACAGCATATTCTACCGACAGTGAAATAATTTCAAACAGTACAATTTTCCGACAGGAAAACGTTTCGACTCATATTTTGTAATTTATTAGGTAGTACTGTAAGTACTACCCATTGGGATCGTTTTTCGTGTCCGTAGATATCCAGCTGTCCGGCCGGCCGTACGCGCGATAACTTGGAAAGAAAAAGGAATTTGAAAATTCTGTTTTCACCAAACTAACAGATTTGCACCTCCTATTTTGGAGCATGTGACGCCACCGACTGAAGGTTACTTTTACTTCTTATAGTATTACTTCTTACTTACTATAATATTATGGACCACTCCCCAAACTTGGAATATAAGTACACCCACATGAGGTATATGGTTATACCAAGCATGGTCTTACCAGGATGACCCTGTGTGGCGCCAGAGACCCTTGAAGTCTCCAACATGGCAAGCGTATTATCTCGTGAACGAAAAGGAATTTGAAAATTCTGTTTTTGCCAAACAAATACTTGGCACCAGTAGATAAGGAATATCTTTTTATAGACCATGTGGCGCCACCGGAAGTGCTTCAAACTGAAGGTCACTTTTACTTAGTATTATGGACCACTCTAAAAACTTGGTATATAAGTGCACCCACATGAGGTATATAGTTATACCAAGTATTGTATTGCCAGGATGACCCTATGTGGCGCCATATAGGGCAAAGTTCAAATTGCGCCTTTCCCTTTACATACCTCGTAAAATGACGTGTGAGGTATCAAAAAGGTACTACTCTTTGAATAGAATTCAAATTTAACATTGCCCCAATATATAACTGCGGTGTAAAGTGAGAAATTGTCAGTTTTTATTGTTTTTATAACAGAACTTTAACTGCGTGATATGCGATAGGTTCTACTCAAACAGTAAGACCCGAATATTGAGTGTTGTATTAATTTTTGTATCAGTACTACCTACTTGCTTTTTACAACGCTCCTTGTTACTTCGTCTGTGTATTACTAGCTGCAGTTACATCCACTTTTTCCTCGTTTCACTGTTGTTAATGTAGACAAATCGGAAATGTATGCGCTTCTTAGGAAACTTCTCTTGTCCACTCACTCGTTCGTTTTTTGTTGCGAGTTGATTCAGTCGTTACCAATGCCTCATCAATAACTTGTGTAAATTTAAGATCATGCTCTTTCTGCATATGTAATACCTTAGCTACCTTGCCAAGTTTGTGTAAATCCCAAATCATGCATGTTGGTACAACACAGATGGAATATGAACTGAATACAACATAATGCATTGTTGAATATGAACGTCGTCAATTTTTCCTGTCGGAAAATGGAATGTCGGTGGGACTTCCGGTACTGTTTGTGAAGCTTTTCCGTCGGTGGGATAACCGTCGGTGGGATACCCGGTCGAAGAATATCCGTCGGTGGGAATTTCGTCTCCCGTTCAAAAGCGTTTATCAGAAAAGAATAACCCGCCACCGGCAAAATCCGGTCTTTTTGCAATACACGTACGCGTATGTTCAATGTATCTTCCGAGGGCGTAGCTGACGAAGGTAGAACCTGTCGAGATCCTATGGTGTGTGAAGGTACCGTTTTTAGTAAGCATTTTAGTTTTTATCAGCGACATTCATATGGACCTTGTTGCCATTCCTCAGTTCACAGAGATTTCGATTTATCCGTGATGGTTTTTCCAGCTGCGCAACCATGACCCAAGAATTGAACGCCTTGGCTCGAGAAAGGGAAGTGATAATCATGAAGTTGGGAAATCAACTCCAGGCGTTTCATGAAGTGCTGGGGGACCCCACGTTAGAGATGGGGAGATACTGCACCATCAGCCTCGAGAAGGTCAATTTGAAGAAAAAATGGAGGTGGAAAAAAAATTCGGGGATTTGTAAATATTTCTGGATTAATTGAATGCTTAAAATTGGAAATAGTGGAGAAGTGTAAGTATGCTAAAATATAATTTGAAGGCAATGAATTTCATCATACGTGTAACTCCCAACTGGCCAAAACTTGAAGGTCCTCCATTCTCAAATTTTGTGAAAACGTTAAAATTTTACATCGAAAATTTTGAAAATAGGTCAAACCCCAGAAAATCTCAACTTTTTTACCCACCACCAAAAATCCCAAGTCGGTAGCACTGCTACTGAGTTACGAAAGAATTTACACGTATGAACCAAATTATTTAAGTTTTTCCTACCTCGCTGCATAAGCTGCGAATTCTCGATTTTTGACACAGCACAACCACTTCATCCTCTCGCAAGCTCGAAACACCTTGTGACACTGGCGACACGCAACGTTTCCGCTTCCGATAGGATTTGGAGCTCTCCTACCGGGATGGGGCACCAGGTGCACCAGCAATCATCTTCGACATTTCCATCGGGCCTGATCCAATAGGTTACGCGGTACGCGTTCAACTCCCGCAACACAAATTATCGATCCCACTTTAATGGTTCTCTCACCCACACCACACCCCTTATTACACATTGTGGATGGGTTAATGTTTCAAGTAATTACTTGATCCATACGCCATACACTTGAGTTGAACTTACACATTCTCCTCTCATGTCAATGCATTCAGTGCAAAACGGGACAGTGTAAAAAGTGATAATCGAATCGAGCCAAGCTGTCTACTTTTAATACTGTTTATATCATATAAGAGTTATTAAATACGGAACCTAAATTATTTTGCAATTTTAAATATTTTGCGTGCATGCGTGTACGAAACGAAGGCTATTAAATAATTATGGTATACCGATTCCTAATTATCAGGACTGCTGCCAGAAGTATCTTCTAGAACTAAATGATGTGTCTGCTGTGTATGTGATTCAAGATCCAATTAAATCAGTTCCTTCGAACCACAACCATCATTATAGTCATTTAATCTAAATATCCTAACAACCATTTTCTGCCGCCGGTTAACTCCAGTTCAGTTCTAAATTTCCGATTTGAACAGATATAATAGGAGCCAACGTATCGAGTGGTATCATTCGCAGTTGTGTGTATATTGGTGAAACTGGCAGTGATTATACTATGACGTACGCTTTCAGACATTCTGTGTCATAGGTATAACTTCTATTGTTTGAAATGCTCGATTTTAGATTAATTTAGCCGTATTACTTGTAATACTCTTGTTTTTGTGGACGCTTAGAAATAAAACAAGTACCTAATAAATTGTATTATGCAACTCACGTAGTCCCTAACCTAACAGAGTGGCAAATTAAACATTTATGGGACAAAAATTTCAATCAGAAGCGGAAACTTGATGAAGTTATTATAATCTATTGGTTTTAAATCATAGCAATATAAATATTCAACATTCTCCAGGTACTATTAACGGCTCAGCAAATAATTTGCAACGCATTAACCTTAATTTACATTATTAACTTTAATTATATATAATAAGGTCAGCTATAATATACCTTTATATATTTTTATATTTTTTAAAAAATTTTGTACAATTTGGCATTTGTAGCCTTAAATAAATATAGTAGTTTTTATAACAAAAGAAACGAAAGCTATCTAAAGTATTAAAATTTGTCCAGGTACATTCAAGCAAAACATGAATTTACAATACATTATTGAAAATCTTTGTAAAGACAAGATATTAATGTTGAGAAATTATTTTTACCGCTCTCTATTTTTTTCAAAATACATTATCTCATAACTTTTCCCGGTGCTTTCGATGAAAGCACCGCATAGTTTTAAAACTTCGTAGTATACTGTTATAATTTTTGATGACAGCGTTGTGGTAAAATACTGGTAATGGTAAAATCGACGACCATTCTTTCGAATCCCTTTATTCTTATTTGTATGCAGACATAGATCATGACGATTAGCTTTGTTTGACGTAAGCACTTTCATTGTCGTTCTGGTGTACGTGTGTTGACAAATATTCATTATAACGTCATTATAACACTAATGCATAAGGCATCCCAAGAAACAAAGTAATGTATTATTTCTGCCATGAATACTCTTTCTTCCGGAAAAAATGAATTGTATTCCAGTATAAATTCTTCTATCACGGCTAAATTTATTATCTAATTAAAAGGTACTATCCTGGTCATCGTTTGAAAGTTTCTTACGGCATAATTTACACGTTACACAACTATGAAGGTGGTACGTTTATACGTGACAAGGCATACATCATAATATTGTAAAGTTGTAATTAAATCGGTGATGTTGGTGATAGAGTGATGAATAGAGTGTGATCAACAATTATAACGTCACTTGCATAAAAAAAATAAATTCGTATGAAAACCGGAACAAAATGAAGATAGAGGGCTGGTCTTGCTCATGTGGAATTATTGAACCCTCCTGTACA
>JAHZNE010004133.1:0-14496 GCA_027744055.1 Callyntrura sp. NNG-2020
CCTACTTTCAGCATTAAAATGCTTTCCGTAGGTAATAAATGGAAAAGTGTTGTTGAATTTGAAGATTTTGACGGCGGGTTGAGATTGAAAAAAAAAGAACTAGCAGCTAGCTTTTTCGGCAATTTCTGAAATATGTTTATGAGAAAATCGCATGCAAATTATTTATTTTGATCAACTTTTAACGAAGATGGAGAGGAGTGAAGTACAACTAAACTGCATGTGGCAGACTTGGATGAAAAGTGATTGATTTTTTGGCTCGTCGTATTCTAGATTTTTATGACAATTTTTTTACTGACTTTCAGAATGAACAATAAAATGCTTCACAGAGGTTCCATGGCTCGGCTCACTTCTACCGGGAACAACTTCCCTGTACTCTCAACATGTATTCTTCTTTTGATTCATTTCCAGGTAAGTTACACACCGACATAAATCAATTTGAAAGACCATCATACTCGTAGAGCGTGTGTGGATTGTGCATGCTACCATTACATTACACAACCTCAAGGATTTACGTGTATGGCGTACTATGAACGTAAATCCTAGTTTGTTTATTTAATGATTCTGGATTTCGTAACGAGTAATGAATTTAAGGTACCAGATGTCCTATGCGTGTAGTTTTTATTGCCTTTTTAGACATATCATATCAATAATGCATATCAGCAAACATGTTAGAAAATTAAATGATTGCCAATGCAATGCCCCGCATATATATACGTTCGCCCGTAAAAACGTTATATAGTAAAGTAGATAGTATATCTGTGTTTCTGTGTGACTGTGTATGCGTAACATGCATTGCATGTCTGCCGTAAGCAGCAGCGTAATAACTGGCAATTAAAGATATGACTGGCGGTATAGATAAAATGGATTTAAACGTAGAAAGATGCTCTTTCCCTCCTGAGTACTGTTACTGCTGCTGCTGCTGCTTTTCTCGTGAGGGGATAAAATATGGCGATTTTTGGTGCTCCTTGGCCATAAAGTACCACAAAAACCGCATAACATAGGTTCCGCATTAAATTAAATTGCCAGCATGAGCACTTACGAGTCAGCTAAGTACATAACATTATCCAATATTGTACACATATTATGCAGTTAAGAATAAGAATAAGAATAAGGGGCTTTTCATTGGCTTCATGCAGACTTGTACTATAGTTATATGACAGGAGACGTTGATTGTGTAGTATTCTCGTAGGATTATTACCTACTCACAAAAAAGTTGAATGAAATGAGACCTTTTTGCGGCTAGCAAGCCACGCTGGACTTAACTACTTGACTGGACATGCAACCAAGTGTACGGTCGCTTTTGTGAGAGTTCAAAAGACCACAGACCTCAAACAACGCAGGGCCAGACTACAAATCCTTGGCAGTTTGGGACACACATAAAATACAGAATGATATGAATATATCTCTATAAATTTAATGAATCACACAACAGTGCACAACAGCATACACACACACGGCATTATGATTGTGTATGCTCGACAGATTAAATATGTATGATGTTTATTGTAGGTGCACGATTATAACTGTGTAAGATTTTTTGCGTAAGTCGTGTGTGTGATAATGTGATTCGTAGACCTGGGATGAAGATGAATAACATCCACATGCACAGAGAAGCATTTTATTGTACTTTTTCTACACACAAAAAAAAGAACAGAACAGAACCTCAAAAGTCGTTTGTGACTTGTTCTCATAAAACTTAAACGACAGATTAAATATGTATGATGTTTATTGTAGGTGCACGATTATAACTGTGTAAGATTTTTTGCGTAAGTCGTGTGTGTGATAATGTGATTTGTAGACCTGGGATGAAGATGAATAACAGCCACATGCACAGAGAAGCATTTTATTGTACTTTTTCTACACACAAAAAAAAAGAACAGAACAGAACCTCAAAAGTCGTTTGTGACTTGTTCTCATAAAACTTAAAAAGTTGAAGAAATACAAGAAAACCTTTTTAAAAATCCACTTTTTGTCCATTTTCCTGTATTTTTTGCCCAACTTGCAAATAATGCACAGAGTACATATGTGAGTACAAAATGCAATGATGCTGCTTTTTTGTTACCACAAACAAGTTTACAGTCGTCCAGGCCGTAAGATGTAAAAACGGGAAAAATCATTTTCTGCTTTTTGACAACGAGTATTGTACTATTGTACTGGGGTCTTGGGTCAATGTTTATTTACGCAACTGTAGATTAGATACAATGTTTCGGATATTACGCTTATGATGTTAATCTGTTTTTCTGTTCTTCAATTTACATTTTGATTTTTTTGGGCAGCTTTCGCTTAAGTGGCTAATGACTCAGTTTTAAACAGTTCCCTAAAACTTAAAATTGCTGTGATTATACCAATAAAATAATTTAACTTTTTAACTAAGAACGTTGGCCTTTATTAAGTCATTAAAGTCCAAACTTTTGCTATAAATCTATCATAGTTTAAAACACAGAATTTGGGAGAAAGAAAAAACAATCAGTGAAATTAAACAATATTGTGTTACCTTACGATTACAATCTTAAATACAGTTTTGCTACTCCAGTGTTGAGAGTCGACAAAAAGGTTTGTTTGACTTACACAAAACATTGGCAACTTTTCCCATGAATAAGTAAAATGGGGGTTTCCTTATAATCTTTTGGTGATGCGTGGATACACTAGTCGTCTGGCGATTTCTGTTATTTTGTTCTAGACAATGTAATATAATCATCTCGATTTTTGACTCATACAGAATTCATCTTACAACAGTTTAATTGGGCATCTACTGTAGCTAGGTATTTCTCGTTCACTTAAATGTTCACTTTTCTACTTAAATCACAACGCAAATATGTACATTGATGTGATAACAAAATAATATATATATACATGTATTGCCTGTATTACTTATCTATTACCGAACATTAAAAGTTTTCTTATCCAAGAGCAATATTTACACAGGTATAAATGTTGACAGGAATAGAGAAGTAGACGATATTTTGCCTGGAGCATACTACCTACCGTGTTTTCTTCTTTTTTATAAATTTATCGTTCATTTTGTGAAAATATATAGCATGTAAGCAAAGTACCCTTTAAGATTTACTGGTTCTAGTCTATTATTTAGTATTGTCCACTGTTATTATTTAAGACGATGTCTAGTGAAAGAAATCTAGTAGTCTAGTCTCGTTTAAGAAGTCTAGTAGTAAAATGCTACTTGCAGTTTCCGTTCCATGAAGTGTCCTACCCTTTTAGAGGTCTACCATTTTTTCTAGCTCATCTCTTCTCCCTTCATGAAAAAATCTACTCATTTTGTAGCACAGCGCAAAGCACAATTCAATTGAAAAAGTCGACGTTTTAAGGCAATTTTAATGAGGATATGATACAATGTTGTATGAGGTTTTACTACTGCACCGCCTTCATTTTTGAGCAAATAATAACAACTACCTTCCCCTGTGGACTTTAATTAGTTAAAGTGTGTAGACAAAGTAAACGATTTTAAGCTCTGAAAATGAGAAACAAGAACCGGTGGCGAACAATGTTTCCCATTTATGCCTTATTTCTTGTTTTTGCACTTATTTGAAAGTACGGAAAACAAGTAAAATAAGTGCTGTCTAGCGTGTTTTAATGATTTAGGGCTTAATAATTTTTTTCGTAAAATTACAGCAGCTAAAAGGGTAAAGGGGATGATGCATTTATGGATGGAGCCACGTCGAAAGGAACAGTAGTAGTAGAACCAGAAAAAATAAATACCTTTACTGCTACCTTTTGTGATTCATTTCATGGAGTTCTTTTTTTCCACAAGTACCAGCCCACTATCATGTGCTGTCATGAATTTGGACATAATTTTAATGGCCTTTTAAGCTTGTCTGTATCTTTTCGTGAGCTTTTCATCAACTCTCAAAAGGGGGAATCACAAGTTGGCGCTCATTTTGCCAAATTTTTATGGTCACACCACACATCTCGTTAACTACACACATAAAAAGTGTACATCCCGTATTTGCTAAAATAAAAACCGGTATTATAACAGTAGACTGATATGATGATCTATATTCGATGAAGTGGTGAATTCCTTACCTAAAAATGTATGCCTCAGATTTTCTATTAAAGGACGCTTGAATACGGCGTGGCCGTCAACATTTGGACATTCTTCCTTTCTTCCTACTTGAATCGCATTGTTAAACACCGGCAAGAGGGCAGAGTTCCTTGTGACGACATTGTATTACCAAATCCCAGTGACCACAGTACATGTACAAGTTTAAGCATCTTCTAAGTGTTCTTCTACTATTCATTGAGAAAAAAATCAAATTTAAAATCATTACCATGCTTGTGAGACGTGACACACGCCAATTACTACAATTGATCAGCGTGCCTCATTAATTTTTGTCAACCGTGTAACGAATACATATGCACATGTACATACATTATTATCACTAGCATTTCTTTTGCATTTTAATTCAGGAGAGCTGGTAGTAGTATTCTTCTTATTATAATTATTTTGCTGAGTCGAGAGTGGTGGTGGTGGTGGTGGCTACACAATAACCGAAGAACCGTTTCAATCACTACAATAAAAATGCATTATCAAGTGGGCGAACCGTGGCTGCTGTTCATCTGCTGTTTTTCTTGCGGTCCGGTTCATTATGCGTGACTGCGTGATACTTAAAATCAATCAATCACTACTCCGCGCGGTTGCTGCGTCCAAAAAAAACCATCACACAGTTCAAAATCATTGGTGCAAATATTTCCTCTTTGTAAATAAGTGAGAGAAGATACTTTGTACACGTTTAGGTTCTATTATAACATTTTATTTGTAGTTCAAGGCGACATAATCAAGTTTCTAACCGGCTTTATCCAACAGTCGAAACTAAACGTACACCCAACAATAGGTTGTTGTTATTGTTGTATTTTTTGCTATTACAATTGCAGCCACGGGCACCACCTTAAAATAAAATGAGGATGCTGCTGTTGCTGATGATGCTGAGACTTATCAAAGCAAAAGGAACCCATAAATGAACAGGACAGTAATAAAGAATATCGTCTTCTTCTTGCTGTATCATTATTATTCATTCATTTATCGATTTACATACATGAGAAAATTATCATTATCAAAGAAAAAGTAGTTTGTTACCTCTTTGAATTTTCTCTCTCTAGACTTGACATTTCACTCATATATTTAGGCACACTCAATTCTGATCTATTGATATAGTAGCATTTTATATAACTGTAACTAGAGAGAAACGCATCTTGCAAAAATTGTACATCTCATCGTCATTACTTGTACCATTGGTATCATCACTAGCATCGTCAGAGTGAGAGAGCAACGTTCGTGTATCATTCGTATCACTCTTGAAACAATTCAAGTCAAGCGAAACGATTAAAACAAAAAAGTAAAGTAATCGTGTTGCACAGCAAGCTTCTTGTCTCCCAGCATCATATTAAGTCACGTCGGTATATTGGATGTGTTTGTGTGTGACACACACTGTGTGCATATGATTGTTACCAGCAGCATATAACTTTTTGTTTGTTTATCCTCTGCTGATCAAAAATTGTTTGTTTTTTTCTGATCCCTTGTAAAAATATGTGCAAGTCTAGATCTGGTAGTATTTTGAGAAGAGAGGGAGGTTATCAGGTTAATTAGTTGGCTCAGCCGGCCTAGTCACATTCCACTTTGTTTATTCACCTATTGGGATTGGACGGTTGGGGGAAGGAAAGAGCTTTTGAATTGTACGTTTCATTTCACCATCTCATCCACAATTCAATCGGATTTTTTGTTCTCATTGTAATGTATACCGGTGTACCTAATAAATCTATGTATCAAGAGCGAGACTGCGATAGAGAAGGGATGAAACACAGAGCTGACAATTTGAGTGAAGGAGTTTGATTCAAGTGAGATGAAAGAAATGTGCAGAGGTATACGTATGGCAAGTTACCTGTTTTTATCGCAATTGGTTTTATTTTACAGCCGCACTCGCATTCAAAGGAAAATTGCAGATTTGGTGGCGAGGAAGGTAGTGTCGGTGCGCGAAATGAGATAAAGATGAGGACTAAAAGGACAATAAAGTGGATATATCGTGTACATAATATTATTACCGCTTTGCCTGTAAGGGACAGAAATCGCAACAGCAGAAGCTTGAGAACTTGAGAGAGCCACACAACGTTTTTCCATATTTAAACCATGTCAATATTTTATTACCTTAACTAGGCACGACGACGTAAACAAAGCAAAAAATCAAGCAAGTTTACGAGTAAATGCTGTTGCACGACGAAATTTCATATTGCAGTCGCCTTTACAGTCGGTGCGGAGTCTCTGGTGTTGCGAGTGCTTTCTACACAACTGTTAACTTTGGTTACAGGCACAAAACTTTAATGAATGGGAAAGCCTAGCGTTTGAGTGATGAATGAATGAATATTATATGAATAAAATGAGTGATTATCTCTCTCTCTCTCTCTCTCTGGTGAATTCAAACAGAAGAAAATGACTACCATGATAATCATCATCATCAACCTAGCACTTTATAATCTATATCCGTGAGCAAGAGCTATTTACTTTGAAAATTTTACTTTGAATCGCCACACATTCAACGCTGATTTTTAAGACGAGTTTTTAAGTGCATTACCAGCACCTCTAAACTAAAATCAACTCTTGAACGAAAATCCAACACCGATGATAATGAATTATCAATTATTATTGCAGAGCATCCCCATCTCCAACATTTTTTTAATACGACCAACATAAAAAACTGGATTATCATCCCATTCAACAATGCGATATATGTATATTGTATGCTATATGCTACACACACTATTGTTCGCTTCCCAATTTATTCTTGCAGGTAAAACTCGTAAAAAAGGTGCAAACTCAACTTGTACTGCTGCATAACAAAAAAGTAATACAGTTTATGAGCATATTATCGTAACATGACGAATCCCATTATTATTTCCTTGATTTTTTCGCCACTCTAAAACTCTTAACAATAATAATGGTATATCATCGTCAACAAACAGAAATTACTTGCAAACAATCAGATTAAAGACGAGTAATAAGCAGCCCACCACCACCATCGGCATCATAAATTGTGTTGCATTCCATAAAGTTAATCAGTCATTCAAGGCATGTAGCCTCATCACTCATAAAAGCCTTCCTTTTTGCACAGATGAAAACTCACTGTAAACGACCAACGAGGAGATAAGAAAACGCTTGATGTATGTTGTAGTTGAAGTAGTAAACTGTACGATTACTGGTACATACACGAATGTGTGTAGAGAGAGAACAACGCTCTTTTCAAATTTTGCAAGGCGCCCGCTAGTTGCGTGTCGTCGCAGATAATTTATACTCATACGAGCAGAGAGGAAGATGTCGGTTACAACAAAATGTTTTATGCAGACCAACCTGCTACATAGTTTAACTTGGCTTCCTTGCATCGTCGCAACAAATTAAATTGAGTCTTGCATGGGTAAAAACTGGGGATTATAACTACTCTACCTGCTGTTAATATATATATAGAGAGATAATTTTAATGTGCTATTTGAATCAAAGCTGATCCTCATCTTCAGCTTATCAGCACATTCATCGACGGAATCTTGTAACCATTATATTATCACTGAGAGATGGAAGAAAAATGCGACAAGTGAAAAACAGGAATGGGTGAGGTCGTAGCAAAAACAGGATATAGAGAAAACACAATGTAAAAAAATATAAAGGTCTGATGCGGTAGTATCCAATCCGCTTTACGGATCTCTCTGTATTAGCACTCGCTCAGAATTGGGTTGCAAACGGAAGAGCAATGTAACATTAATTTGTCCTTACTTGAAGTTGAAAGCTTGTGTGTGAAGAAGAACAATATATACACGTAAAAGTGGTACAAAGTACAAATGAGTGTTTTATACATGAGATATTGGTGCAACCGTAGAATGTATGGCCTATAGTCACGTATCTAAAACAATTTTTACATTATTTATTTCGCTTTCAGATTTTTCACGCTCTTCCTACATCTTCCTCATCCTTTTCATCCAGCACCGGTTCCCAACTTCCACAAAACACTGTCACCATTATAAAAGCCACTTCAGGTTCCTTCGCCGACAACTCTGCTTACCCGTATAGTTCCTATCGACCCGGAGCCCGACTAGACGACTCGTATAGACCCTATCGAGTTCACTCCAAGGATTCTTCTATCTACCCAATTTCAGACGTTCGCGTACCTGAACCTTCTCATCCTAATTCCGTGTATTCCGGGCAGCAATCATCTTCGTCTGCAGCAAAAAATCTTGACAAAGCACTTCAGCTTATTGAAAAGGAAATCCAAGCTGGAAGTGACCTGCAGCAACAGCAAAAGGGAAACGAAACCCCCTTCTCTGATGACAGCAGTATTGCCAGTTTGGATGCAAGCAGTACACCTGGACAAAAGCAAATTTCCTCTCCACTTATCAATAAGAAGTCTCATAATAACAAGCCTCGTCTTGTTCCTCTCCCATCAGTAGAATTATCTGCTTCTGGAACAGCAGCAGAATATGAGTCGAATAACTACAGAAAATCAGAACAACAACAACAGCCTCAACACAATGACAATAATAAGGATCAAGCTCAACAGCAACAACAAACGAATCACCAATCTACATTGCCATCCACCAACGCAGCTAGTTCGTCCACGGACGAGCAGAGACCCATAAGCGTGGTAGACTTTTCACCAATCCCACCACCATTTTCTCCAGAATTGGATCCTCAGTATGAAAGAAGGCAATACGGTTTGGGAGCTTTGAGTTTGCTCGACCAAGCGGGTCCATTTTGGTAAAGTGAGCAGAAGAGTAAACTTTATTGATACCTATTTTCTTTCTTCAAGACAACGATTAAATTTTAGTGGAACGAATACATACATGTAGATCAACTAGGTACACTATTATATCAAAGGAATGCGAAATAACGCGAATGCAAGTAATTTTATAAGATATGCCGTGTATGACTAAGAAAAGATTCATCATTCATCATAGCAGATAAGTAATATATATGTGAGCGTGCGTGTGTACCTGAGAATCCCAGACGTTTGCTGACTTTTATGAAAAATAAAAGGAGGAAAGTTCTCCCGTCGGAAGATTCTGTTCACTTTTATATATTATGTAAAGCATATGGTAGAACAAAACAAATTTAACATTATATGTGGACTGACTAGGAAAAAAGAAAACTCGTATTGATCTGAAAGAATGACAAAAGACTGTGCCTAAATTGAAAATGTATAACTAACTACCTGACATAACATGTTGGACTATATATATGTATACCTATAATACGTAACCCGCGTATGTCGTACACGACATAAGTAAAAAGCAAACCGTAGAACTGTAAAAATTAGGTACAGCAACAAACTGTGTGTAATCACAAATGCAACTCTCTCAATCTCAATTCTTGCCATGATCTAAAAACAAACAGAATGCTGAAGCTGACAAGGTATAATGTGCATTTTTAATTAACTTGTGTGTCACTTCTTATCGGGGTGACGTCCATTTCACAAACAAGGTAAGGTAAGCAGAGGGGCTTTGCAGGGTCGGAACTAGTACGGAAATTGAAATTGGTTGGAGGAATAATTATGTTGGAAAATGTAAGCTCTTTGTTTGTTCTTATACTATGTCTATGTATTTTTTTGAATACTCACAAGTCACAATCTACGTTAAATTAATATCCCAAATTCTGTACCAAAAAAACTTGTAGCTTCTAGTGCTTTAATTGGTATTCTCTCAAATTGGCTACGTTGTGTATGCTATAAACTAAATCAACAAAACACGGGTTTTGTGGAAGGAACCGAAATAAAAACGATATTTTCTTTTGCATGCATAAAAATGACATATGATTCTGTGTGTTGCCATACTTTATTTGACATTTTTTGCTTTTGTATTCGTATTTCAGAAAAATGTGAAAAAATACTTTTTTTATGAACGCTAGGACCACATCAATAAGTAACCATAATACCTGCGCGTCGTATTTCTTACTTTATCTTCGGCGTGACAAGTGGTTTGGGTGATGTAGAACGACGTGCTGGAATGTCATGTCAAGCGAAGCGATTCTATATATCATGAATCTATGCACGTACACAGGCATTACTTCTTTTCACATAACAGATAATAATAATAATCCTGCTGAAAGGAGCATCCATACATGTATGCATTGTATGTACATGTATTGTACAAAAATGTTGGGAGAAAAGTGATCCATATTTTTCAAAGCGCTGATGGGCAAAGTAAAGATCATCACATCGTTATCATCGTAATGTCAAAGGAGGAAAATCGAATTTGTATTATACAAAGAAAAGAAAGATGACTAACTGTCGACAACGTGTACATATTTACACGCAGTCAGCATACACCTTCGGTCGTAATGCGAAAGGAGACGGGTTTCTGCCTTTGCTATAATCATATCACAGGTAGTAAGGTATTTACTTTACCACTCACTTCCTATCTTCCGTGATGACATGACTTGGTTGTTAGGTGACTTAATCCAAATTGGTGTGCTCCTCTCCTGGGGAACCTGTGTCGGTTGGTATGCACAGTATTTCTTTAAATATTTGGAGTGCTTTTAAATAAAACTTTGTCGACAGTTATGTGTAGGGAAAGCAACCTCAAAGTCCTTTGTTGGTTCAATTCTCAACGCAAAGTTTTTGGAACTGATTGGAATGATCGCAATAGTAATTTCACATTACAACTTATATTACTCCATCTTTATGTATCCTATAAGTGTTTCTCTAAAACATCCCAGTGCAGATGAAATGCAGTTCAACGAAGCTGTTTCACAATAGTATCAATGCTATCAGAAAAGATAGACGTTTTTGGCATAAAGAAAAGTTAAAACTTTCAAATTATACGCGTTTTAGTCTAATATGATCTACTTTGAGCAAATACATAAGGACGTAAATATGAAAGGCATGTGTATGTTTCGATACAGGAAAACGTAAAAAGAAAAGAAGAAAGTTATCACTAGCGATTCTGTACTCCATTTTATTGTAGTGGTACTCAAGTACTTTTCATTTCTTCTAGCATGCCTTGTACACATTGCCCATTAAACTTTATCTTGCACCGCACTGCGAATAAAACAATACTATTGACTTAATTTTCGCTTTACTTTACGCCTTCGCAATTTGATCACACGAAGGGGAAGCAAAATAGTTCATCATAAATCTAGTTTTAATTTATTTAACAAAAATTTACTATTCGCCGTTTGAAAATAGCATTATGACTTATGTTACGAAGAAAGAGGTACCCTGCCCTGTACACGGCTCAGAGAAAACCAGTAGCATAGACGAATGATATGTTAGAGCTTTGGTCTATGTGCTCAATGTGCTGTTGTTTACGGGTACTTTCTGCTTCAAGTTTAGGAACGAGCGAGCCTTAGTTTATGTAAAATTCATAGGATTGTGCATACAGGTAAGCCTATTTGGGTGGAACAATTTAAAATTTGGATTTTTTCTTCACCACCAACATTAGCCTCATTTCGGATACAATGTACAATTCATGGACGGAAGTACAACAGAAATGGACTATGGTAAGCATGCATATGTAATTTGTAAAAACACTTTAGTTCTAGCTTGTGTGGAAATAATATTGTTTACCATCCTAGATATTTTTTGTCAATTTTAATAACAAGTAAACCAACTTTTTACTAAACTACGGATGCCGGTGTACAACCAACAGCCAGTCATTTGTTTGACAATTTTTAAACTCTGTAATTATAAATAAAAATACAATATTTTGTGCAAAGTACACAACGGAAATATAAGGGGAAAAGTCGGGAAAAGTTGAAATTACTGCGGTGGTTACTGGTTACCATATTATATTGTGTGCAGCATAAATGATTCAGTATGACGTGATTTCTAAGGTGATTTCAGTAAAAAAAAAACGATGACGTGACACGTCATGTATGACACGAAGAGATGATGCTCACTAACATGTTAGTCGTATACATATCGGATATGTTACATGACCGTCGACGATTATGATATGCGAGTCAAATATTGGAAACATTGCAGTTGGATCAAATGTGTAAAACCTGGGGATATTTGGTACATAATAATCGTTAACTACCTGCATCACAGCAAACTGACATTGGAAGTGTATGCTGATGTGTCAACTTGAGCGAGATTATTTGGACCATATGAAGTCCAGTTGTGTGGTCAAAAGTACTGACCCTACTGTGGAGGTTACTTGCTTTTACTATCTACTAGTTAGTTAGTGGGTCATTGGATTGTTTATTCGTATCAACGTATTGCTTATACCTATACCGTTACATGCTTGAGTAAGTACTTATAATAATTAAAGATAAGTATTCCTTCAGTATTTATATCAAGCTTTCTTCAGTCTTGTATTTGTTCTTGTGGAGTATATTTGTCAAATAATCTCAGTAGTTCAACGGGAAATCAACTAGAGCTAACTTTCTAGATATATTGAAAAGCTGTTTTGTTAGGGATCTATTCACAATCTGTTCATGGACAAAGCGACTGATTGGCAAAGCAATTATTTTCCAATTACAGTAAAATCCAGCTGTTCCATTCTTTGATAAAACTGCCTAAAGTTACCATCATTTTAATGCCTAAGATGAAAGCACGGACTTACAATTGTACAGTGCGCTTTTATTTCATGTTAAATACATAAGAACTTTCACTAATTTAGTTTGACAGAATCTCTTCTTTGTTCTCATTGTAAGGTTTCTTCTTTAAAGAGTTTCCTGTGCTGGCACGAACGTTGCCATGTGACTACATGGGTCTATATGTGACTTAAAATGAACTGTTGTAGACAAAATGAAGCGTGTAGATGTTTCATAAGTCATTAAAATTACTGCGTTGAGTATCATCAGAATAAAGTAACTTTACATTGTACGAGGTACTTTCAATTTCAATTCGTTGCTTCTAATTTAGTATAGTGGGTATTTGTAGGAAAATGAGCTGCACATCGGCAAAAGAAATTCAAGTAGATGAAAAAGGGACAAAAGTGCTTTTGTCAATTATAATTATAAGGGTACTTTGACTTTGAAAGATAGCGTACGTTTTAGACCCAGCCGTGGTTCTATGATTTTTTTTATGTACAGGACAGCATACGGGAAGATACGGGTAACGTTAAGTACGTAAGCTGCCAATTGCTTTGTTTACTAGTAACCTGCCCAATTTGGTACTACTAAATATGTAGTTATTAGAATTCTCATATGCGACTCAAAATAAGTCGCGTGTGTCTAATAAGTGATAAAAAGCAACAGTTACACACAAATAATGTGCTTTCCCTTGACATTTAGATTCAAAGTTGAGATTATTTCTCGCAATACCAAAGTTGTGATAATAAGCCAATTGATAGTTACATTGAAGTACCTTTCCTTCCTTTACTTTCTATTTATAATTATTTCAAAAGAAAATAATAATTTGAAACATTTATTTCTTTGATTTTTGACTCTCTATTGTCCAAGGTTACTGCAGAAAATGATTACCTGAAGCCTGAAACTATCAGCAACAAAATTCGTAGATACGTCGCTATTTTTATATTTTGTTGAGTCACAATTAAAATTTAATTCGTTTCGTTCTACCGGTGAAAGGTGCTGATGTCGTTATCTGTAATTACGTCATTTAATTTCAGTGTACTATTTTAGTAATAAGACGCCCATAACACACAAAAACATAAGAAGTAGTTTTGAAATCTTTCACAAGTAATATGAAAGAAAGTGAAATAAGAAAAGAAAGCTACATCATGTTCTATTTATTCCAAGTACAGAATGAGAAAATAAATATGCCATTGAAAGGGAATTTTAAAAAAGTTCGTTATATTAATAGTGTCCTTTTCTACTAACTCGTTATCTATTAACCATTACAATTGAGTAAACCTGCACGAATCTTGAAAATGCAGCATTTGGTTGCTTTACCTGGAACATCTGCTAGCATCAGGGAACAGAAAATAATCTAAACTTTTCTGTGGTTGGGATGGTGTGGGGTAATGCTTACATAATTTTATGTGACGTGCAATGTCTTACCCATCTTACCCGGTAATTAGTGATGCTGTAATGGCAAAAACATTTGCAGCGGCTTGTTTGGACGGCTGCCGTAGTCGTTGTCAAGTAGTAAATAATGTACCCACATATCCATCCGTGCTATAGTGGTTGGTTTCTTTAGCACTTTGCCCCATACAACAGTTACTACATATACGTATCGTAAGGATGATTATTATTATTTGACGACCAGCATTTGAAATGGAGAAGTGCTTAATAATCTATATTGAAATTGAAATTTTCAATGCTTATGGCTAAGGGCAGCATGGAGTATGTCTAAACATTTCACAGTATTCCAAGTTACACACATTACACTGTATTAGTAGTTAGATTTATCATATTACAATCTCAAACCTAAGCATGGTATTGTGACAGACATGAACGTATCGTTACAAGCTGGTGAAATAATCGTTGTGTCGCCGTGGCCGAGCGTTGCATCGCCCGATGAAACACTTAAGCCTTTAATAAGGGTCACTTTAAAAAGGTACCTTTTTAGGTGTTGCATTCGCCGAGTACGAGATATATTTTTA